>JAPYZF010000522.1:0-38713 GCA_030523045.1 Meteorus cinctellus | reverse complement strand
CAATTGTTATTTCAATGCCTGCACGATTATTCCTCGCTTGCATTAAAAGATGAATCATATCTGGTCGTATAATATTTTTTTCATCACGTTCTCTCACAGCTTCTGTTATTAATTTATGAAAGAATTTATCCGTATCGTGTGACAAAAATTTGATGCCCATGAATCGCATTAAACGTGGCATAAAACGTGCAGCTAAAAATTTAAGCATTGGAAATATTCCACTGAAATTAGTTGCATCTTTTCCACGTAGATAAAATTCATTATCACGATTTTCCAATGAGTTTACACTTATACCAAACGCTGCTGTAGCAATTACATCATTTGTGTATCTAGTGTACGCGTCCTTCATATTTAATGACTTCGCTATGTCAGGATTATCAACAAGATACTGAACAAAGTCCTCAGAACACTTTGATACCAATTCAAACATGAACTTCATCTTACTGGCCGTGAATGATGGACTCAATGTATTCCTCACTTCTCTCCAACGTTCGCCACGCAATGAAAAAACATTTTTTGCTATTATTGGATCCATCTTTTCATCAACAAAACCCTCATGATTTGGACATGATTCAAAATTCTTCACACACAAATTTTTTATTAATTCCGGATCTTTTATCACAATTGTTGGCGTAGTAAAATTCATTATTCCAAAATATTTAGCATCACCAAATTGTGAATAAAAATCCGCAATAAGATCAGGAAATGCCATTTTACGTGAAAATACTTTTGATAAGCTGCCAATTATTGGCCATGATTTTACATATGGAATTTTTTTGACAGACCATAAATTCATTAGTCGATAAATTTGATAAAAAAAACTAAAAATACCAATGACAAAGGTTGAAATCAATATCGTCAGCAATTCCATTATGTTAATCAACAATAATTCTATTCTCGTATTTTTTTTTCCTTTCTACAATTATTCTTGCATAAATGAAGTGAGATAACGTTCACTTCAGCATATGCAATTGTCAACTGTTCCGTCTAAGTGCGTCGTTGAGTTTTATAAGCCTGCACTGTGCAGTAAGTCAAGGTTACTTTGCATCTATTTATCGTATCTATTGCTCATGTCAAGTGCATTATGTTAGTGGGGATATCAAGGGAAAAATTATAAAGGCGGAAGAGGTGAGTTCATTGATTGATAAATATCGCATAGAAAAGCAAGAAGCAAATAAAACTGAATAGAAAAAAAAAATTCTATTGCGTTTTATCTAATGAATTTTTTTTCTTTTCTATTCAAGGATTTTTGTTATTGACATGAGTTCAATGACATTTGCATTGTTACATCACTACTTTTACGTAACGACGCAATAACTCCAATGAATTAATATTGAAATTGTTCAAAAAATCAAAAATAATTATTGAAAATTAATTATCTCATTGTTATTTAATTTTATTATTTAATATCAACATTGAGTGTTATTATAATTCTTTAATATCTTTTTTAATGCAATTTTTCTTTATTTATTCACTCAATTATCTCCTGGCAATAATTTAAAATGTAAAATGTGAATAAAATTTTTTTTGAATATAATTATATTTGTTATTCGAACAGATTCATGATTAATTTATCTTCAAAATTACATTTGTTACCATAATCACATATTCCCTTCTCGTTTTTCATCGGAAACGAGTTTAAGAAACTTCTCTATACTTCAATACAACTTTGCTGATTCAATTCTAACTTCTTCTCAGTTCTTCAACCACTCAAAACACCATAGAATCTCTAACGAAATGAATTAAAAATCAATTCAACGATATTATCATTAAAATATCTGATACCTAAAAATCCATCAAGTGCTCTTTCTCAATTACACACACAATCACTTTCTCCAACAAAAACTTAATAATTAACAAAATTCCATTCTATGTAATGTTCATTTCACAGTTATCACAGTGGCACAATTTTTTTTTCAAAATTAATTGTGTGATGAATGTTACACACATTTCATCTTTCACTCAAACTCATCAACACAAATATTCTAAAACTATTCTAATAACAAACTAACTTAATTGTATCACTAAAAACTATCTTTGAACTATTAAAAAACAATTTAAACATAAATTCAAAAGAGGCAAAATTGAAATTGAGAGAATAAAAATACGAACAAATGAGGAAATGATGAAAAAAAAACCTGATAAATAAAACAAGAAGTGAAATTTTACAATCCTGGTATCGGCATGAATCTAAAATTGAGTGGATCAACCATCTGCGTTCCGCCCTTTCCCAATCCACCCTTCAATTCCCTGTTCATCCATTGAAATCACTTGTATTCGTTTATCGATTCTTTTTTTTTTCTCTTTGCAATCCATCAGTATCCCATTTACAGAATTACTAAATCTGGGTAAATATTAAATGCATTTAGAGCACACGTTGATTATTCCTAAGAATATTCAGTTGGGGGGAAAAAAACAAAATGAAGCAAAAAAATAAAAGTAGAAGAGAAAAATGTGAAGGAAAAAAATTTGGTAGATGAAGATGAAGGGGTGTAAAATATCGCAAAGGGTGAGTGAGTATAACTAAGTGAGGTTGAGTGGGAGGGAGAATATATATAAGAAAGTGAAGATGGAAAGGCGCGAGTGTTGCCCGGTGCAAATTATAAGTTTTAATTACTCAAAGATGAGTGGATGGATTACTTTGTACTTCTTTCCCAGCTTGAGTTTCAACAAAACTCACCCCCTCAATGTGCGGCATCCGACAGCTGTTATATATTACCCTCAAAACCATATTGCTCATACTCTTTACTCTTAGCAATATATATCGAGTGATGTTTTATTATTGCACTCTTCGATCACGTCGAGTAATGTCATTAAATGATTCATCAAAATATGAAGATTAAATATTTGTTATTTTAATATTTATCAGTTTATTTATTAACATTCGGTGAAAAATAATTGCAAGTGAACACTATGGAGATTTATTCAAAATAATTCAACCGAATTCTTACCAAATTTTTGATGGGTTTATATTGAAATTTTATAACATTTCATGAAAAATATTTTCATGGTGGATTTGACGTTATTTTTTTCCATTATCCAACGTATGTCATCGCAATCCTTTTTTTTTATTTCCCAATTTCAATGGACGTTGTTGAAAAACAGATTATTTATCAAATATTAATAGAAAAAAATTTTGTAATAAAAATTGATAAACTTTTTGCAAAATAAAATACAATTTTCCATCCCTCTTTTCGCCCATTAAATAATTCATAAAATTTATAATAAAATTCTCAATAAATTGTTACATAAAACATCCAACTAAATACAACCCAAAGAAAAACGAATATTAAAACTTCTAAAATATCTGTTCACTAATGTCGTATCGTGTCTTACTTCATAAATGTATGCGAGAAAATTTAACAAATTAGTCTGAACCTAAGGACGCTATTAAGAATCTCGTTCGGACGTTGACTCAACGAAGGATGACATAAACTGTCCCGATGGAGAAATATCCGTAGGGACATGTCGGTGCACACGGGAGCTTTCTGAAAGCGAGGAAGGATCCACCGTCCATATACATACACACTTCACAACCCAAGACCAAGCAAGTAAGAAAATAAATTGAACACGGCCAGGGACAAAATGGCCAACTTGAAGTAGGGAAGACTTTGAAAATGAAAATGGCAAAGAGAAAAAAGAAAGAAATAAAAAAAAAAAGGAAACAGCATAACCAAATAAAATAAACTTAAGACAAAGTACAAGAATTGTCGCAATACATACTAAAATACTTCGTCTACAATATTCATAAGATAAAAATCACATGAAATTGTTTTCACAATGAAAATAGTACCTCAATCCATCTCACAAAATGTAATATCAACATCAGACTTTTTTACATTAATAAATCATGTGAGAATGTTCATTGTGACATGTGAATTGATAGTTTCTTTATTCACTAAAGATAAAAAAATAATTTTTCATCCCCTTTCTCTTTTCTTTTTTTTTTTCAATAGCACGAGGTTACTTTAAGCCACCAAGTGAATAGAATCCCAGGTACATATACGTTAAAGCCGATTTGGAGTGAATCAAAGCCTCGTCACAGGATTTATGATCGTTTTCCAAAGACAGATATTTATAGAGAGAAAGAGAAGTGGAAGAGTAAGGATTATTGTGAAGGGGCGCAACATTTCATTCGGCAAATTGTTGGACTTTATTTTTTATCGAGGGATGATTCAGTGAGCGCAAAAACGTGTGTCATATAGATGTATATCAATTGGAAAAAAAAAAATAAAAAATAAAAAGGAAGTAGAGAATGGGGTGAAAAAAAAAATGAAAAGGGTAAAGTGTGTGCGAATGTGAATACACCAATAACCTCGGGATGTGAATTTGATCGTGGATATATTTGTGTGTGTCTATGAGTGTTCATCAAAGGAAATTGATTCGCTGTATGGCTTCACGCATTCCCTCACTCACTTTCTCTCTATCCTTTTCGTATTTGAGAGTGACTGAAATTCCACAGTTGTGCAATACCAAGAGCCGCAATTAAAAATCGATTGGAGAATTATTGAATGCTATTGAATGGTGCAGTGAATTACAAGTGGAATCTTTTTTTCATCCAAAGAGAGAAATGAATGGATCAATGTTTGAATGAAATTGATATAATAAATATCAAAGTAGAAAGTGTTGTTCATCGATATCTTTTATAGTTAATGCAACGACATGGAGAGCTGCTAGTGTAATGGAATAATATAAAAATATTAATAATAATAGAAGAAAAAGCAAAAAGAATTGTAGAAAAATAATTATCGCACTGCCCAGAACTTTTCAACTAATTTCATTTTTTTTCATTGACACAATACAAAGATTAAAAATTTTTTTTCGTCACCATTTCTCCTTTAAAATCCACAAACTTTGAATTAAAAAATTGTTTATCTAAATACAAAGATATTCATAGTAAAAATCACAACAATAAATTCTCTTATCCCATATTGAATTAAAAGATTAAATACTATTTATAACCAATTAAAAAAAATTAATGTACTGTATTTTCATTCGCAATTTTACGATTTAATTTTTTTCCATTCTTTTCACATTCGATATTTCAAATGCGACGTGAAAATACGTAGATAAAAAGTACATGTATATAAACGTAAAATTTTCAGTGGATTAATCCATGGATTATACAGAAGCGTTTGGTATTTTCATTGTGTGAGACCTGAAGTTTATTACTGAACGGTAACGCGTGACATATAACGATTACAATTTAATGATCTCTCTCGGCTGTGCAACGCCACAAACGCGGTTTGTCAGTGGTTCGTTGAACAATTTCCAAAGCCCATAGCCCCATAACTGATTGTAGTTTTCGTGAGGTCTATATCGTATATACAATTACAGTATACATTGTATCTATTCATATAATGTATATAGATACACTTTTTGACTGTTCGATTTCAACGCTGCAATTACGATATAATTAGGATTCATTAAATCAATAAATTTACTGTATTAACACTAATAGAACTATTTTAATATTGTGAATAATATTTTATAATTTTTGTATCCAATATAGAAAATTCTATGATGAATTTCCTCATGAAATATTGAATTATTATTTAGTGATGTTTGTTATTCTATAATATAGAATGGAAATTAATTATAAATATTAATTCAATACTGATATACATATTGTTCATATTGTAAGCATTGAAATTAATTTATAATTATATATTGAGAGTAGAAATAATTATATGGCAGATATTGACGGAGTCGAGAGATTTTCAATTGATCACCAAAATCATTTCATTTATGTTCTAATTGTTTTTCTAGGAATTTTATCACAGACATACGCAAACGGTGGAATATTTTGACGATATTAATGCAATATCAACACAAAATGTTTATGCAATATAAGAAATTTTTTTCCTTTGTGAAAAATTAATAAAACAAAATGGTAAATCGAAGAAATTTAATCGGAGATTTCGAATGATTGATAGGTAGAATATTTTTGGAATATGCTTTTGACAATAAATCGATAATGATGAATCATACGTGAAAATCAGAAGAGACCATTTTACTTCAGCACAAAATTTTACATAAAATGAATTCTCATCAAAGTTCCTACGATGAATAAACTCAGAGATATTCAGCTTTGAAATTCAACCTCAAAATCGTAAAATTACCATGAAATCAATTTTCACTAATTTCCCTATTTAATTTTATCAAACTTACAATTTTAATCTTCCTTTTCTAAAACACTTCTTTAATTTCACTATAAACAATTCCATCAGACTACCAAAAGACTAAAATCCTATTTTATCTATTCAGAAACAGTTACTTTATCACGTATTGTTGCCACAAGAGACAATGAAATTATAAATATTAATCCCAAAAATGTTCCTTCACTTCCAGACAACTAATGATACATGTAAATATGTATTCAGAATGAATATATATATCCAAGTGACAGGGCAGAAGGTTGGGTTCTCATATATACGTGCTTATGCAGTTGGCAAGAAGCTTAATCAACCCGTCATGTTACATAATCCAAAACCGATAACTTCCACGTGACCCATGCACGTGCCAACCTCACGATTTTCAAAATTACTCACTCCTAAAGCACCATCACAATGACAGCAATAAAAAATAATAAATGTCCTCTTCACAAAATAGACAATGAGAAAAAAAAAAATAAAAATAAATCAACAAATAAAATCCCATAACTCTCCCTAAATATTTATCAATTAAAAAATAAAATTTCCAATTTTTCTCTCCTCAATTCATAATTAACATTCACAAATGAAATATCAAGAAAATAAATTAATATGAATAGAGAGAAAGAGAGAAAAAAGAAAATTTAATTTCACTTCTCCCACAGTCGTTGCATATGAACATAAAATTTATCAGTGTGTAAATGTACATGTGCATAGGTGTTATACGATTCACATATTTCGCTGTAAAATAAGCAAAACGACGAGAAAACCAGTAGTATGAATATGGGTATGTACTGCCATGGCATGCGAATATTAATGCGAATAGCACAGTACAATACCGATAAAAAGCCCCGTTTGTTAACTGTTTGAACACAGTGAAACTATTAATAAACGTAAATGACCAACAGGATATGCATCTGTCGTCATAGGGAACAAATATCACCATCTTTCGTTACCTCATAAAATATACACCTAAACACATTTGCATTTTGTTATAACCAATCGTTGGGACCAAAAATTTCACATCAAATTTCATCGCAAATTGCATGTAAACACATTTTACTATTTTAGTCGAACATTATGGCGAAGTGTTGCATAGTTTGCATTTTATCAGATCACAAAATTTCAAGAATATAAAATAGTAACGTTTTCACTTACTATTAATAAATCAATTATTAGTAGTCAATTATTAATAATTAACCAAAAAATATCAACCAATTAATGATTATCAATAATTATTAATTGCCATCAGTGGTAAATAATTCATTAATGTATGGAAAAATAGTGTCACTATCCAACTAGCAAATCTTCATAGATCAAAATCCCCTCAATTGCATGTCCATTATGACCATCAACTACTGACGTCTTTAAACAACCTCTTATTAACAAAAATATAGCAATCTCTCGTTTTTTCTTTCCCTCTTTCTTTCATTCCACTGCCATATCCAATCTAATATTCCATCTACCTCGCTCACCATTCGCATCATTTCCGTTCTCTTTACATTAAATATTTAAACAAAAACGTCAAAAGAAAACGATGCTAAAAAGACGAAAAATGGTAGAAGAAAAAAAAACAAAACAAAAAGAAAAGAAGTAGAATAATAAAAATAAAGACGATAGAAATTTTTATTCGTACATCACGAAATATCAAAACAAACCCTCACATGAATGACAATGTCTATGTTCTTCTCGTTTGTCTGGCAAGAAAGAATATCTCAAAATATTTATATGTATAAACTCACCAATGCCGTTCTATCTGTTTATATACACGAAGATGAGTAACAACTGTCAGACACTCTCGTTCCCCATGTGTCCCGAAAGTTTCCCTGCGAACCAAACAGAAGCACAATAATCTTAAGAAATACATAATATAACATGTACATATATATATATATATATATTTAATAGACGAGAATCGTCGCGAAGAAAAAGTATAGGCGATGAGGCAGTTTCACGAAAGGAAAAAGATGAGGGTCGAAAATGTGAAATGGATGATTGTAAGAGGGTGCTTGGCATCCACCAACGCAATAATATACTGAATCGCACGCGGCTGCACAATCCGTTATACATCGCCGTTGCTGTTGTTGTTGTTGTTGTTGTCGTTGTTATTGTATACATCGTATATGTATGACGTGCAAGTACTCCCTTCCATTTTTGTCAGAACGTTGCTTTACTTTTATAGTAAAATCCCCATTGCCCTATCTCACCCATTCTCTCAATCCTCTCACTCACTACCAGTTTATATCACGCGATAATATCTCCCTGCGGTAAATGAAAAAGTTATTGTTTTCCATTATACTTTAAGCATTCACTTACTCGTTCTGTTTTGTTTCGATTTGATTATATTTTTTTCTTTTTTATCTGGCATTATTTTCGATTGGAACTACAAAAACGATGGGTTAACGTATAGTTTATAATTGTTTATAAATCAGGGAAGATTTTCTTGCAAATATTAATCACTAAAATCAATTTCTTGAGGGTACAAGTAGACAATGGCTATGAGCGACATCTTTGCGGTGGTGTTAATGAAGTAAATGTAATTACAGATCACATACAAATAAATTATTGTAGTGGTCGATGGACAAGAAATTGAGATTTATACAGTCGATTGGGAATTATGAACCGATTGTAAACAGTAGACTTGATTTCCAACTATAGGAAAATAAACTGCTGGCAACGACGAAATATATGACAATATGTAGGTAGTTGTGAATGTATATTCATATTTAAACGTGTTACGAGAGAGGTTACATACCGTTATCCCCACGACGCACGTACGCATACGAATTGGTTGGAAATCGCCGAATGTATATGTTCTGCACAGAACTATACAATTGTGTTTACACAAATTTATGTATTTACGTTTGCCAGCGAGCGTGTGCGCAAACTGTATAAATACTGGCAACATATAACATAGTAGGGTCGCGCGCGATGATGTTCAGTGTATATTTGTAAACGATTCGTATATGTAAAGAGTAACAGTCCAGCCAGAAATCGAAACTGCAATGTTTCTTTTTTTATTTATCATATTTCATTATTTTGTTTATTTCAATTCACGCTTGATAGAATTTTTTTTTTTTTTTTATAATTCTCAATATCAACGATGATTCTGTAAAATATAAATATTGATGTTATCATTTTTACCAAATATTTTATCTTCTGCTAGAATTAATATTTACAGTTGAATAATTATAAAATTTCCGGTCTATCATGTAAATAAAATAATCTAGTGATTTCGAACAATTAACGAATTTTTATATTTTCATATATTTATATTTCCACGTGAATCGCATTGATTCTACTCACAACTCATCCGTAATTCTTACTTTCCATTTAATATTAAGCCAAATATGTGAAATTAATGTGCAATCCCGAGGCTTCAATGAATTTGAAATAAAAAAATGAACAAAACGAGTAAAAATTGAGAATAGAAAATTGGAATTAACAAAAGCAAAGAACGAATCAGATTTCAATTCGCTCATACGCTCGACGCGCTTTAACTTGATCCCTAACGTACTCGAAAGCCACTTCAATAAGTGTCGACGCACATCCACTGCTTCGCACTATTAATTGCCAATTTACCTCGTACCATTTCCAGCAACTGAATTCAAAACCAAAAAGAAAAAAAGAAAAGAAAAGAACCCAAGCACCAGTCACCATACATCAAAGCGAGAACAAACTATTACATTTCACGAAATAAACTAAATGTTAATTCGGTTTTATTCATCACCCTCACTGCTACTTTCTCCGAAATGTCGTTCAATAAAAACCAAATCAAAGCAATTTAAAGATGCGGCTATCAATGGAGTAATAGTTCCTTTGGTACAACTAAAAGTGCCAGAGGAAAAAAAAACCGAAGAAAAAACCAAAGTGAATAAAACAGTATCGAATAATTTGAAAGTGGCGCCCTCAGTAGTACAAAGAGCCGTTTACTGCGACAGTTAAAAGAAAAGCTCGAGTTAAATCTCGAAGACGTATTCATATGGTCTGGCGGAAACGCATACATACATATATTCAAGGTAATACATACGATTTATTGCATATATATACACACGCGTTTCAGCAGACGCTTTTAATGTTATACGAGCGAGTTTGAAGAGTAGCCATTAAATAACACTGCGGTCATTGGGGTCTACGACATTTACGCGCGTGGAAGTGAATACTAGCGCCACTACGACGGCGTCCACAACCTCTGTACACACACGTTTCCTTCCCACCACTAGATCCTGGTACCACTACTCTATTTCATTCTCTCTTCCACTCGCCAAAGTATCAACTTATACTGTATATAGTCGACTGCCAGTTCACGACGTAACTCCCACACGAAAAACGAGTTTAGTGTTTCAAATGCCGTTACACAAACGAGCAGTGTGCCAACGAGATTTTCACGCCACATCGTTTTCCAACTGGATGGTAGTATGGTGAGAACTAACCTCGAAGCAATATTATTTTCATTTTATATTTCGTGCACAACCATTAATTTTAAGACCTCTTACACTACACGTATATTTCAATTTTATTAAACTATTTTATAATAGAGTTATGAGAATTTAAAAGAAATAAAAATGGTAAGAGGTGAAAGATGTAGTTTTAAAGTGTCAAATGCATATACATACGCAATGTGATCGTCTCTATAATTTTTTCGACACACTCAAGTATTTTCAATATACTATATAACACCACTGGCAGTAATATTCCCAAAGGAATCTTATATACTTATATACCATACGCTATTTTCCATGGAAGAAATGGTACGATAGCTTAAGAGAAGTAGCGAATGTCGGTATATAAAAGACAATTTAATAAATAAATACCTTTTTGAAAAAGAATATTCTATAGGAATGTATGAGATAAATGTATGGATGAATCGTGTGGTTATAAGATGTGTACAGAAAGAAGAAAGTGTTACGTGACAAGACAGATATAATAAGCTCGTTGGGAAACGATATTTTGAAATGAAAGGTGGTTAGAACGAGGTCTGTAAAGGAGTCGAACTATATGACGATGGTGGTGTGTAAAATACGAGTGTAAGATGAAAGTGACGAAGACTTTGCCAAAGTAGAGAATTGAGATGATGGATAGTTGGGTGATACAGAGGAAGGACGTACGAAATAACGTTCATGTGAGAAGGGTTGAGTTAATCTAAGACATCGCAAGAGGAATGAAGAAATAACCTCAGGACTCAACCGCATGTATTTCTGATTCCCATCTCACACTTTTGCCTCGTCCAATTCATGTACAGATGAAAACACCCTTCAGTTTGTGGCAAACTCACAGCTCACTGCCACTGATTCGAATTATATTCTAATTATTCCACTTTGTATCACTACAAACTTCAGTTATTACGTATCAAAATTATATACGAATTTGACGTTAATATTTGATGCTGCATAAAATTATCTATTTGTACTGATATAAACCATTTCTTCACTATTTAATTAAAATTATTTGTGAATGAGGTGAAATTGATGGATTTGGTTATTCGGGTATGAAATTATGATGTGACGTGACCATGAGAATTTTTGGTTTGTTGATAAAATTGACACTATTGAAATTCGGTAAATAACTATTGGAATTAATTGAACACAAATCGATTTCAGAGATTGCTTTTTTCATTTCGTACTGTCAAAAGCTTTTTTATTTTCTGGGAATCCTAATGTTCAATTGGTATTCATATTCTATGTGAGAGTTATTTTTTTACTGTCAGAATTATTTGATGAACAATTCAATATCTGTACATGAACCTTCTTCACATTATCAAATATCAATAAAAAAATCCTTATAAACTGTTACCAATTTACTAATTATTTCAAATTAATTCATCTTTGTCTGACGTTAAACCACAACTCATTAATGATTGTGATTTAAAAGTAGCAAATACGAGTTTTATTTATCCAATAATTTATTAAAGAATAAATGAAGCGAATAAGAATAACAATTGAAGTTAATTAGTTTGTAAATTACAAAAGTGTGAGATCAGACGAGATTCATTCAACTAAAAAATAATATACGAAGAATAAAATGCATTTAGAATATACGCTATGAGCAATAATCATAATGCATATGACAATTACATTAGCTTGGGATAAAAAAAAAGAAAAGCGCAAGGGTGGCTCGCGGTTTAATAAGCCCTGGGCGATATCGAAAGAGAGATAGATAAAAAGTTAGGAAGAGTGCGGTCTGAGAGATTCCGCAAACTCCGGAAAGGTGCACGAGACTCTTTTCCTCTTGCATTCTCTCTTTTTTATTTTCCCCTTTTCCTATCTCACTTTCTCTTTTACTCTGTGCTTCGTCCGATAATTCTGGATTTCCTGGCGTGGTGATATTATTAACTTTTTGTTGCCCAGTGTGCAAACCCGCAGACTCGAGAGAAAATCACATTCCTTGCTAATAATATCAATCAAAAAATGAGAAATAAAAAAATTGATAATATATGTCAAAGATTATTTTGCGTAGAAGTAAATCTTTACATTTCTATCTTTTCAAATTTCTTCATCTTAAAGAGAATCATTTCTCCCACATTCTATCAACACCAAATCAAAAAATCTTTCAAATAAAATTATCCAAAACTGTTAAATATCTTCAATACCACAAACACATTCATTCGCAATCAATAAAATACCAATAATCACAAAAAAAAGCATTTCAAAGTCTCCCACCATAAACACAATCTCCCCAAAAACACCCTCGATTTCCAGCAGTAAATAATTAAAAAACAAAAATTTTCATCCACATCGTACAATTCACTCAATCATTCATATCATCCCTACAACAATTTCAATTTCCATTCTACCACTCAACTTTTTCATATCCAAAGAAAAACCAATGCACCAGCATTTTTTTTTCTGTTATCAAGCGCGTCAGTAATAAGTATTCATATACATACATATATATATATATATATAAACATATAGACATTTATTCAACAAATAGATATTCGGGGAACGTACCGTTGTGGGCAGGAAAATACACGTTGAAATTCGTGATGCGGACAAGCTTCCAATTTTGAATTTAACTGAATATATGAAAGATTTTCCCTCCTCCTCTTTCTCTCATAGTGGTGATATACTCATAGGCGACACAAGAGTGAGGGTCGAATACAATATGGCGTTAATAAATACATTCCATCGTCTGCGGTAGTGTTGTACAGTATATGGTATATCGAGCAAAACGCTCGCCAACATTCTCCTATCTCTCTCTATTTTCCCTTGGCATATAGCAGTGGTCTCAGTAAATAACTGTACTCATATATGTCTATGTATACATACAGAGCATCTATACGTATATATGACCATGTATATACAGAATTGTGTACCATTATTATACAAATTTCATAGATAACTCTCCATTATTTCCGCATGTGTATATATGTGAATATAGTGATAATAAAAAATATAAAAAAAATTCAGCTTTTTTTATTCCACCTCTCCATTATTATACTTAATCCATGTAAAGCTCAACCTGATAATTAAGCACTCATTATGGGATATAACAATTGGTGTAGATGATATTGTTTGGATGTGAAATTTAATTTTGCAAAAAATATTTTTTATCATTTATGTGTCTTCACAACTATTGACACTAATATAATATTATTCATTTAATTGAAAAATATTATCTTGATTAAAATAATTTATACAAATAATATGCTGATACTAAAGATACTGTTAAATTTTTAACATAAATTCACTCGACTGTATTAAATATACACTGAAATTAACAAACCCCATGGAGTTTTCATTCTTTACCAACTGCCAATTTGCCAAGTTATAGGTTAACTAAATAATGAGTACACCAATTTAATTACCTGCCAGATAGTGAATAAAGAGACGAGAAAACTCAAATTATCTAATAACAACTAAAATATCGCATGAAACAAAATGAAAACTATTGATGACATATTCAGCTGTAATCACTGTGATAAAGGAAGAATATTCAGAGAAAATGGAGAAAAGAAGAAAAACTAACAGTAAAAAAATAAAGAAAGCTTGAGTTTGAAAAAGTTTTTTTTTCCCTCACAGTCCTGTGCCATGTTCTCTCTATTAGCAGAGGGTTACTTTAACCATTCGGTGGGTAAAGATAAAACGTTCGTGCCAACATCGTCCGTAAAATATCACGCGGTTTCCGGTACAGCTGTTGCTTTCTACGTACTATATACTCCTATATATGTATATATGTATCCATGCAAGCTTGCCAGGCGGATTAGCGGGGGATTTCGCCAGAATATTTCGGAGATTTCTGCTGAGAGAACATTTGAGTTTAGTGGCTTGAGTTCGACTTTGGAAATGGGTAGTTGGTAGATCGTGTTAGTCAGTGGACTGGGAGATAAAAGGGAAGGGATGAAGGGATGAAAAGAGAAGAGGAGTGGCTGAGATATATGAAAGGATTTAGAAGATTTTTCAAACTTTCGTCATTGCAATATGTCCAAAGAAATTTATATCTTCAACAAACATTTGATATTTAATATCAATATTTATTTCTTTTGTGATAGGAGAAAATATTATTATATGAATGGATGAAATGAATGGGAGGAGTTGGATGAGTTATTTGGGGGAGAAATAGTGCAAGGGACGAATAGTAAGAATTGAAATTGGAAAATGATATTAATTGTTGTTTAAGAATTTATGTTCTGACATGTAGAAAATACGAGAAAATACAAATTATTTTTCATTGTCAAATAGCATAATCGAATTTGTGATATATTCGTATCAAAATCCGTTGGTATTTTCAGCATTAATAGTAATTGATAGTGAGCAATGTTTTAATAAAAAATAAAAATAATTTTCCCAAGAAAAATATTCTATTATTTTTAACTGACTGAAAATTTTCAAATTTCCTCAATAAATCTACCAATCCTAAAATCAAAATGCTGATCAATAAACTAAAAAAATGTGAATAATTAATTTATACCACCCATTAACTCATTTTCATCACTTGTAGAAAAATGTTCTAATTAGCATATCAATCCCTCCCCTCAAAGTTGAATCCAAGAGAATTATTAATTAATATTCCATCCCCTATCAATGCACTAATGAATTACCAAGTACATGCTGTATACAATATTCCTGAATAGTCAATGAATTCAACAATTATAATACATACGCAATGGACAAGCCATTAAACAATAGGAACAATAGTGAGCATCATGTATAATCCGGGATAATTAATCCCTCGGAAAAAGAAAGCGCTCATCATTTTTAATGAATACTTCGGCTTATTGAACTTGAATGTAATATTGTTCTCCTCCACAATCTCATCAAATTCAATACCCACCATACAAGATATTTCCTACAATGAAAGAGAATAAATAATTGTCAATGAATATATCAACAAGTTAAAAACACTTTTTGTGAATGGATGAAAATATATTTATTTATATGAATGGAAAGCCGACGCGGTTAAGTGGAATTAAATGCAGTGTAGATATGCACTTGGCAGGCGTAATGCACATAAATTCTCACACAAAGAGGGAGACGAAGCAGATTGTGATGGGTAGTATGAGGCAGTGTTTGAGAGGTGGGTTAGCTATAGGGTGAGGAAACACGTACGTATACACCATAGAAAGCACTGGGGCTAAGGAGAAGTTTTGAGAGTGCGCGTTATGCTACGCTAGAAATGGAAGAGTGAGAGGGTGAATGTGTGGTATACATAGAAACTCATCGGCGCGTCAAAGTGGTTCCAGCCAATTTCATAGAGAGCTGAGCAAACAGTGGCTCTCAGTCAAATACTGCTCAACAATTTCTCGGTGGAATTAAACGGATTGGATTATTATTATTATCGTAGATGAATTTTATAAAGATATGAGCTTTAGTTACGTCATGTGTACTTGTAGATTTTTAATTACTTAAGAATTTGTAGAATGGCATTTTATTTGTTTTTATTTCGAAAAATTTGACGCAGTGATTTATTAAATATTATTGAACATGAAATTGTTTATTATTTATTGTTAGTTTTTAATGAATTGACAAATGATGTAGTGGATAATTTCATGATTTGTCTTAATTCTCAGAAGTAAATTAATAAGTAAAATGTTCATGTCATCTATTTTTTTCGTTCTATTTTATTTAATGTATAATTTATTATTAATCATTTGTAAGCTCCGTTTTTCACAAATAATGCTTCACAAAACCTCTTCATTTCCCTTTTTTTTCTTGTCTTTCATCTTAAATTATTAAAATCTTTAATATTCAATTCATAAAGCAAGTATTTTTATGCATTCAAACAACCTCTTCAACCTCATAGATAATTTAACTCTTATCATCTCGGAAGAGTCTCTCGTACATTCATTAACCGACAAAAAAGAAGGACCAGCAAAAAGCCCTGATAAAATTTTCACTAATTTCCCAATTTTTTTCCCCCTTGTTTACTAGTTAACACACGAATATAAAATACCATTAAGTTTTAATACTCATCATTATATTCAATTAAAGAAAAAGAAAATGGGTGTAAATGAAATTGTTTAAATCACAAAATTATTCCATTCTTTAATATTAAATTTTTTTCCTTCTTTCTTTTTTAATTATTGAAAGGGGAATTTGAAGGGGCGTTACTGAAGGGTTAGTGAAGGCATAAAACCGCATGTTTCACGCCCATGTTTTAAATAATATCCACCTTCCTTCCAATCTCGAAAGAAAAAAAAAGAAAAACAAAATATATAAATCCACCTATAGATATACAAATAAAATGGGGCAATGGAGACCAAGATTATGCAAATGTTTAATCGCAAGAGGCGCCGGGTTTTAATGGAAAGAAATTGCAACGCTGGCGGCAGATTAAGCAGCGACGTCGAACAACGCGCGAGGTGCTGCCACAGTCACCCTCACACTCCGCCACCAACCACCGCAACAGCGCGAGCACAGAAGAAGGTGTGAAATACTTTTTCACCGAGGGTAAAAACTTCATTCCTCTACTTTTCTTTTTCTATTTTATTTTTTTTCATCGTTTGCATTCATCACAATCATTTTTAACTGTCACGTTCTTAGACAATTTGTGAAATATATTTCTAATTGTTTGTTTTATTTCTTATGCGTTTTTTGAGAATTGACGTTGGTTTAAAGAGGATTTTATACAAATAGAGGATGATTGAATTGATGGAGAAATTGGATGTAGTGGTTAGTTAGATACTTCCAAATATTTGACAGTGTACGATCAAGTGAGCAAACATTTCTGAGATACATGAGGTCTATGTTGTATCATACCACATATTCATTATATTAGCTGAATTAATTTTAGTAATTTAACTAGCGAAGTTGTCTGTTAAATTTAACTTTAAATATACCCATAAAGAATTGCAAATGCAATTTAAAAATATTGATCTTTATAAAGGCTTTCGTTCAACACACTTTTTTGTGAACTATTTCAATTAGGAATGAAATCAAATTATTCACTACGAGTCATTTGCAAATTAATATTAATTACATGAATCTTCGTCAGGTCGTGAAAATTCAAAAAATGACTGAAAAAAAATTAAAATTCAGAGATAGTTCATTCAAAAATTATATAAATAAGTTAGTTTCATTCTGTCTTATAAATATTCCTGAGAATAATCACGAAAATTCTATTTTCAAAATTACAGCACTGAAAAATCAACAAAAAATAAAATACTCCAAATGCAATTGGTGATAATCTAAAACCCAAATTTATCCTCCACTTTTGAACCTTCTCCAACAAATTTTTTTCATACTTCCGATTCATTTCATTTTAATTCAAATTGAGTGAATATATTATACAACAATATAACCAAGCAATTCAGTTGATATGATAATGAACAAGAGGCAGAGTATAGACAATAGAGAACTTACCAACGCAAATTCAAGCAGGATTACATACATTCTCATTCTGTCTCAGTGTTTGGAATATCATATTATATCCATGTATATACATATACAGATATATGAATGCATGAATATCTGTAAGCGATTCCTAAATACCGGATGATAGGGAGCAGACAAAACTCCATTGTTGATCGAAGCAGAAATTATCCACTCACATCTGAAGATCTTCACCATCAATTCAATTGTCCTGGGATTATATTTTCTTATATATTATAAAAAAAAAATCAATATACGTTATTGTCTGGAAAATTACGTTATTCCAATACACTAAATTTATTCAGCATTCACATCGACAAACTTTCCAACCATTCAAATAATTCTACTTCTAAATTCATCAACTCTAAACTCAATCATTGAATAAAATTCACAATTTCATCAAATTTAACAAACACAAATTCAAATATTTATCCCTGAAAATGTGTATTTCACATTCAATTGATATTACAAAAGAATATCATGAGAAACTCGAATTGTTTATTTATAAAATTCACAATTTCATCAAATTTAACAATCACAAATTCAAATATTTATCCCTGAAAATTTATATTTCACATTCAATTGATATTACAACAGAATATCATGAGAAATTCGAATTGTTTATTTATAAAATGATTTGTAAAAAAAAAATCTAGAGAGTGACATAGATAAAGAGAATACGTTGAGTCCTCGTGTTAGCCATGATATTTCGTACTGTTATTTGATACTTGAAAATAGACACAGACTGATTGACCATCTGCACAGAGAGATAGACAGAGTGTCGGAGGTAGAGGGAAAGTGGGAGGAAGAGGGGTAGAAGAGAGAGCAACTAGCCACAATGAATATGAGGAATACAGAGATATATGAATATGGCGTCACATGACTAACGAATCATTGTGTCACTGACACGCCTCGAATATCGAATGTATCCGATCTCTTTCTCGTCCCATTTCAACACCAATAATATATATATATATGTATTTACATATATTCAAACATGCATACATGTATATATACTTTTTTTCTCAATTATTTATACATGTCAACGCGTTGTCCTCATGGATCAATACCAAATTTAATTTTTTATTTACAATTCCAAATGTGATCAGACTTTTTTCCAAAATATTCCACGAGAGAATATATTTTTGTTTATAAATATTCCGGAAAAAAATTGACATGAACGATTATGAAATAATGTGTTCTGTTTATTTATTTATTTATTTATTTATTTATGTATTTATCTATTCATTGAATTAATTATTCTTATTTTGTATTTAGGACAGTTCTGGGTAGATGAATTGTCGTTGAATGTGATTTATCATGAAAAATAGTGAGTAAGAAAATATTTTGGGGCTACGTTTTCATTTGTTCAATAATATTGGTTGCTATTTATGGTATGACGAATGAATAGATATTTTTTGTTCATTTGAAATATTGAAATCAATTCTCGGAATGTGATATTGAAGTGAAGAAAGAGCGGAATTTTTTTCCCATTCTGCATTGAGTTGCATAACAAAATGAAACGAAATAACTCATGTGTGAATAATAGTTGGACGAAAAAAAAAGACGAAACTTTTTTCTTTTTTCATCAAATGGACGAAGGGAATTTGAAAATTACATAAAAGAATTTTACAATTTACGATTTATTATTTCATTCGTGATTGAGGGAGACACAGAGGGTGTGTGTTAGGTATGTGAAATGAGTGTTCGAGGGGGTCGGTTGAATATCCCGAGAGAGGAAGGCATAGGCGGAAAAAAAATTCTGTTGAAATTCACCGAGCGTGTTATCTCACAGGGGGCAACAAAAATCTGAAAAGCCTCTGGGCTGATGGTGTGTGTGTACGTTTTTTTCAAGAGTGAATACTTGTGTGTGTGGGTGCCCAACGGGGGCCAAGCGTAAAGCAATTTCCCCAACAGTAGTCGAGAGAGGGATCGAAAAGCAGCTTTCGCAATATAGATTAGCTATAGCATTGCTCATGGGAATGGAGCGATATCGTTATACAAAATGCTGAAGAGCGAATAAGTCGAATGATGATGGCTACAGTATAGAAATGGCGATAACACTCATTGTGTCAATGTACACATTCAACTTTTACATATCCAATATTTGTTCATTTATATTTTTCAAATATAAAAGTATGACTTTGACATTTTTTTTTTTCATTTGTTTACAGAGATATTCATAAATGAATATAAATTGTTGGATTTATATTTTACACAATGGAATTAATTGATTCGATGAAACTGAATAATTTACTCTTGTTTATTAAATAAATATTTGGATACATATATAAATAATTTTGTGTTATTTCATTGAACTATTGTTGACAGAAAACACGAAATTGATATTTAATTTGTTTCTTTATTTTGTGTGTATTTATTTGTCTATGGTTTGAAAATGTTATTTAAAGTGAGATTAAAATTTTGTTTTCAATTTCCAATTGTTATAGCTGACAATATCAAAAGGATTTTGTGCGTCACGAATTTACTGAAGAATATTGGAGAGAAAATTTAATTGGGATAAAATTTTCTGGATGAAGGATAAAAGGTTGTACTTCAATTCACT
The DNA here is from genome assembly GCA_030523045.1 of Meteorus cinctellus. Taxonomy (NCBI): domain Eukaryota; kingdom Metazoa; phylum Arthropoda; class Insecta; order Hymenoptera; family Braconidae; genus Meteorus; species Meteorus cinctellus. The sequence goes on along the minus strand of JAPYZF010000522.1, from coordinate 18,185 downwards.
TTGTTTTTCCAATCACTCGTATTCTTTCATTGTACCTTCAATTTAACAATGTCTCTATACATTCATTCATTCATTTGTTCAATTACATACTCATCTATATGTCATAAAATTTCTTCTTTTCAACAACACCAACACAAACTGCCCAAAAAAAAAATATAAATAACATTACACAATTAACATCAAACTCAACAATAAAATTAACCCAAAACAATTTTCTCTAATTTCTCAACAACACCCAAATTCTGTAAATTTTATTCCCACATTTTTCAATCTATCCAAATTTAATTATTAATATCAATTTCTATTTATATTCCACTCCATCAAAAATAAAATTCCCACAAATTTCCCTAATCATCCCTCATCATCCAAAAGAAAACAAAAATTTACTAACAAAATTAATTTCACAAAATACTCACTCTAAAATGTGATAATAACTTTCTTCTAATTCATTTATCCCTTCCAATTTTTTCCTGTTCTTCAATATCACCTGTGGTCTAAAAAATTTTTTTTCTTCCTCTCTACAATTCTCTTTTCCACCTTTTTCGCCTCCATCTCCTGCCTTTCCTTTTTTTTTTCTCTTCTCTCCCTTCTATTCTTTTTTTCTATTTCATCCATACCCAACCCTTATCTCGATTTCGCACCGGTGAGTTGCGCTCACCCTTCAAGCCAATGTAACAGCCTCGCCCTCTTATATACTGTATGCAACCCTCTATGCGCCACCCTCTCTTTGCCTTCTGTATGACATTGCCATCGGTCCTGACGCCGCCTCGAGTTAACGATGAAGCGACTGCGAGCCACAGTCAGTAGCACCTGCGTTCATCCACTATCCACACACACACACCCACATACAAACACATAAATATACATTCGTGTATGCATATTATACATCCTAAGCACATGCTTTTGATATATTGATTATCTCGAAATATAAAAATAATTATCTTCACTTTTCATAATTCATTCTATAAAGTTTTATTTTCTCCTGCCACCCTAAAAAAAAAACCACCCAAAACTTTCCCACAATATTTTTATCCTAATAAATGTCTAAATATTCACAACAATAATAATTGATCGAGATAATAACAATAATATAAACAGAGAATGATGAAAAAGTTGAATAATGAAAAAAAAGTTGAATAACAAGATGTCAAAAGATGTTGAAGATGTTGGAGATCTCAAGTGGACGAAGTATTCAATTTTAATTGCGAGGAATGAAAAGATAAAGTTGGGTCATAATAAAAAATAAAAAAATAAAATAAAGTATCGTAGAGAGGGTAGAAAAATAAGATAAAAATGAAACGGAAGAATAAAATAAAAAATAGGCAAAAAAATATTAAATAAAAAATAGAAAAGTCAATTTCAACAGCTTAGTGGCGTGTCCTCTCTCAATTCCACGACTGTAAAGAAGTGAGTGTATGTATATATGTATATAAAAGAGAGATATGGAAGAGAGTGGATGGTGATGGTGATGGTAAAAGAAGAAGTCTAGCAGACGACGTAAAATTACCGTGTAAATGCAATTGTAAATGTTCTCTCAAATATAATTTGACTCGGGTGGAGAGAAAGGGGGGCGGATGACTGAGTGAGAAAAAGATAGTTGCGGGTAAAAGTATATATAATTTTGCAAAAGGAACCCCACGGCCAAATCTTCTCATCTTCAAAGCAAGTAAGCCAAATGAGTGAAGTAAAGCTACGTCCGTCGCAACAAACTGGAGATAATCGAAAAATAAATTGTAGATTCCGTCATTTTTTGCTTTTTATATTTTATTCGTCATACTGTTTTTTTTTTATGTCTTTATTCATTTCTTCATTTTTCTTCATCTCGTCAACTTTATACTATGGTGAAGTTTCAATTCAACATCACTGCACACAATTTTTTTCATATTTCACTTTTTATATTTTTTCATTATAGTGCAGAGGTGCAGTGCAATGATTAAAAAATAATTGAAGATATTTATTTGTTAGGGAATGAAGAGATGTTTGAAATTTAATTTGGGAAATATTTTTCAGTATCGCAAAATCAACCAAAATCATCAACTCAAAATTACCAAATTTTCATAACAATTGAATTATTTTTCCATTTCACAACATATTCAATTATCAATAAACAATTAATGAAATCCAATCATCAACACAACTAAAATGACAACATTTGTTCAATAAGATTACAAAACAATTCATCCAACAGTATCGAGAAAAAAAAATCGACACAAACTCACTTTCATTCTCAGATTTTCTATCAAATTCAAGTCTAAAGCCAAAATAACCATAAAATTATTCCCACCATTAATGAACAATCATTCAACATTATTCAGAAATAAAAAAAATACCTCATCTCAATAAAATTCACTTAGAAAAAGATGAAAAATGGAATAATCACAAAATAAAATTTGAAAAGTTGAATATCCAAGTTCGGAGTTTGTGGCATCGAGTGTTTTAATCGGTTTTGCATAACAGGATCTCGTGTCTTAACGAGCAATTATTTAAATAAGGTATACATATATACATATACATCTTCAAGTGAGGGTGAAATCTAGATTATTCGATTCGCAATTGGATAAGAGGAGACTTCAAGCCCTTCTCACTTGATCAACGTGCATGTACATTATATATGTAACACACAAACTCCATGTGTTTCCCATGAGCACAATTTATACATATAATCTATATATATACATATATATATCTCAATAGCTACATATATAATAGTGTAGTGAGAACAGCCCTTGAACGCAACCCTCAGATAGTTTGCGCGGAGAAAGTGAAGTTTCCAGTGGTAACTACCGACGTTGGTCAGCCACAAGCAACCGTCGGTGGTTACTCGTGCGGTTTGCCCTGAGGCGTGACTATTCCTCGTCATCATTAACGATATATACTCAATTAACTAATTATTTTCATGGTAATCATTACCATTTTAAATTTAATAACCGTATAAAATGCCATGGTGTAGAAAACAAAAATGTTCCCTTCATTAAATCAGAAATTCTCCACCTCAAAACATTTCATTATAACAATAAATAACTCACCATTGTCAATCCGATGTTTGTCGTCCTCCGATGATGACGCGAACAATATTTTCTCACTCGCAGTCTCGGCACGTTAAAAAAAATATATTGAGTAAAAAAAAATGGTATTGATTTTAATTGTCATTGGTGAGTTGAAAAAAAAATTTCACGATTATTTCTTTTCTACATTTAATGTAGCACACATTTGATGTATTCATTATTTGTGTACAAGTGATGTTGAGCGGGCGTTGAATAAAAATTTATGGAAAGAGGAAAAAAAATAGATGAGGAAATGATAGTGTGGAAAATAAAAAAAAAACGCGGGCGGCACGCGCGCATTTATATATTGAAAACACTGAAACCGCGTCGCGGTAGAGGTATCACGTACCAGCCATTCTCTTTCAACTATGTATATCGAAAAACCCCGCGTTCGTCTCCCCGTTTCTCTTCCACCCACCCTCGCGCTTTCTCTCATTCTCAAACTGCGAGTTCAATGCTGACGTCTTTCCGCCCGCACCCGCATTCACACGACAGACAGGTGTCTACCGCGCTGTCTCTACCTCACGCCCGAATTGATTCGTTTCACCGACCATGATCTATTTCTCTTACTCTTTGTTACAAATTTATTTGCCATTTGTATACCATCACGAGAACCCACGAAAAAAAAACAAAACAAATTAATAATAGTAACAAAAACCCCAAAATAATTGGAAGAATTGAAGAAAGAAAAACTCTTGAATTTGTACAGGCCAATTTTGTATATCTCAATTCAATGACACAAACAAACAAGAGAAGAATTCTGCGTTGAATTATTCTTGGAAATAATATTTCTTCAACTCACTCACACGAATTGAATGTTTACCAAGAATCAAATGGATCGACGAATGGTCAATGTTGATATTTTGAATTGAGAAAAAAAAAAGAATGTTTCATGACTGAAAATAATTCATTCAAGAATTATTTTATTAGAACTGTAAAATTTTAGTTATCAAACTAAACTTTAATATGAAATTGAAATAAAAGATTGTTATAAATAAATATTTGTGTATATGATTGTTCTATACTCTATAAAATTGTCTACTATTTTAGTCTCGTGATGACGAAATGAGCCTGGGTTGGACGAGGGTTGTTGACTGTGCGGATGCGGACGTGAGACTGAAGTGACGAAGGATCCTCAGTACGCACGGAATCTCGAAAAGGGGGATGCTCTCGGTGCGCCGCACGGGAGTGGCTCTCTCCATGGTCCGCGTTCAACTACTCTACGCATGCGCACAAAATTTTCCTATTTCTCTATCTCCCTCCTATACACTAACTCACCTTCAATACCTCTCTGTATACAAAAAGTTCCGTTTCCCTCTCTATATACATTCACTTCCCCTACTTCACTTCTTCACATTTTTCTCCTTTATTTGTTTATCTTTTTTTTTTTAAACCCGTACGTTTTTCCATACTCCTACCATGTGCACGATCCTTCAACCCACCAGTATCCTCCTGCTTTTTTTTTTTTCCATCTTTTTTCCCTTTCTTTTTATTTCTGTTCCCCATTTTTTTCTTTGTGTTTTTTATTTTATACTTTTTTTTTTCCAACATGCTTGTATTCATATTTTTTTACAATTCTCTCGGACTTTTCCTCCTCTTTTCACCGCGCTTTGATTTTTTCATTAACATCATATGCTTTCGAGGGCAATTCTATTTTATATTTTTTTCTTGTTTATATTTAGTTGTATTGAGAATTATTTTTGCTTTATTATTATTATTATTATTATTATTATTATTCTTTCTCGATTTCGTTTTCTTTGTTATCACTATTTCGCCCTTTGTTATGGAGTTTATTGACGGTAGATAATAGAATTGAATGAGCGAACAAATATTTGTTTGATTCTGCTGTCTTTATATGAAGCGTTCGTTGTATTTTTCATTTTATCATTTATGCATTGCTTTTTCCAGTTTGTTCTTTTATATTTTATTTATTTCCTGTTTTTTCTTTTTTTTTTTCATTCATCAATTTGTACTTCATTTGTTAATTTTTCTTATATTTTTCTCCCCTTTTCTTTATCGACAATCCACGTGTCAGTGAAGCAGATCGAATGAATTTTAATTTTAATTTACACTCGATTGACTCGAATTATGTACACACGTCTATGTATATACATGTACATGACAGTCACATGAATAAATTTGAATTTTTATCATTCACCCTTGAATGAAAAGTATGTCACAATGAATTTTTGTTTGCTGATAACTCAAGACAAGAAAAATTATCATTCCAACCACCCTAAAAATCGTTTAAAATGCAAAAATAAAAGAAAAAAATAAAATAACAAGTAACAATAAAATTCATCCACCATAATATAAATAAATAAATAACACACCAGAAAAATTACAACATTGCACTCTCACATTGTGTTAAAAATGAAGAAATTAAACACCCAAAATATAACAAAATTATATGACATTAATTGCAATTATATTTGACACGAATAAACCATTCATAAACACAATATACAAAATATATTCGACAATTTTTAATAAAACATTTAAAACATACCAGAGAAAGTCCTTTGTGTCCTTCAACCCATTTATTCGTTGAATAAGCGAAGCGTAATTCGTTGCATAATTAATCATAATCAATAGCGAGCCCAATGGAACCATGCGGAAATTTGTGTGCCCTCAATGTAAATGCAAACATCTATATACAGCATGAAATATCATGATAACGTAACTATACATACAAAAAATAAACATAAACCAACCAGACACGTTTCATCATTTTTATTTTTCCTATTTCCTCCTCTACTCGTCCCAAAAGCCCAAACACCTTTCATTATAAATTTGCAAAACGTTCTGATATGTGTACTTCTCTTTTCTGCTTTCCATTACTATTATTATTATCATCATATTTTTTTCAATTGAAAAAATATCACTCTAATTTGTGCATACGACGTCCAAGTAATCCCCAATTTCGAATGCCCGCTAATTCCTCAAAGGCGAGCGATAGTGCACAATTCAAAAGTCCTTTCGTCCTCGTTTCCCCATCCGTGAGATTATATACGAACGTACAGGTTGTGTATGAGTATACAAAATATTACTGGTATTCGAGTATAATACGGTAGTAATGATATGAATTTATATATCGTCATACTATACCAAGTTATGTGATTGTAGGAAGGGAAAACCATCAGTGTATCCATCGTTACTATATCACTACCAATAACTCAATTCAGTTGGTTTGTCAAATGACGTCTTGTTAAAAAATGTATTCATTTTGAAATTACAAAGGTGAATCTCCTGCTCATTCGATTCTGATAGAGGCAAGGAAATTATATATGTGTTATTATATGCATTGAATTTTGTGTTTGTGATGTTGTTTGTGGGTTATGTTTGGTTTTAGCAAACGAGGATAATCCTTGATGCGACATCTAACGGCGTTTGATCTTTGTTTCTGCATTTTGATTTTGTATGGTGGTTTGAAATCAAATAATTGATTGAATTCGTAATAGAAGTGAATTTTGAAACGAATCGATTTTAATTTGATATTTAAATACGTCATGGCCTATGTATACAGTTGTTCATATAGGTAATTTATGATGTTTGACATATAATGACGTCAGTTGAATAACAATTTATACAATCCCATGCCAATTTACCAATAATTATTCTCATTTGAATTATAATGTTATCTTGTTACTTATTTTTAATGTTTATTTCCACTGGTGTTTTCTCGTTTTTATTGTTATGATAAAAATGTTTTTGTACTTTTTCAAAGTTTTATATCAAAGGAGATTATCATAACAAGCTTGTGTATACGTTACGCAATCTCATCATTGTATACGTATGTCAATAATCCCCCAGCTCTCATTGTCCAATTAACCCCTGTCCGTAACATTGTTGTTATACGATTATGATTGATTTGAATTCATTTCCCCACAACAAACAATGGCTTAAAAAGGAAAATATTTGAAATGTTCTTAAAATCTCATCGTTCAGGATGTTACTTTTTTTTATTTATTCATTTTATTTTATTATTCACTCATGTATTTACATGGTGAACGTAAAGGTACCGGAAGGGTGATGTAGGGTAACGGGTCGAATAATTTTAATGAATCCCCAACGTGTCACAGCATCATGCGTATATGAATAAATTATTCATTGCACGGTCGTTTGAGCAATTTTCCACCCGTTTAATTTATAAAATATATAGCATGTTCATGTATGTATACATAATAAAAATATAATATACATGAGAAGTAGCATTTTGTCTGTCAACTATGAGACAAAATGTGAAATCTTTCTTCTGGCCATGACTTTCGATCTTTCAACTATTTCTACCCCTTCAACAATATATTCTATCTCTAACTGCTACTTTATTTCTTCATTTGTTGTTTCACTCCAACTATTTCTGTCTCAAAGTGAACAATCATGGGCCATTGGCCCGCGGCTCGTGCGTGTCATGTCATCGCGTCATATCGTATCAGTTGACATGAGAGTGAAATACAGAGTTAGAAATTATATGCAAATGCAAAATGTTGTCAAGACCATTTAGGAATATTGTGAATATGTTTAAATGTATGAAACATTTGTTACGTTTATAAAAAGAAAAATAAATAATTGTTTAGCAATGATGAAAAATAAATACAGAAAAAAAAAGACATTGAAATAAGATTTTACCAAGATGTAAAATTTATTTCAATAACAGATAAAATGATAACAATTTTACATCCAATAAACAATTTCTGTCATATAGAAATTATTTTAATAAATAACAGTTCCCTTATCCATTTTATATTTCCCCAATCAATGCAACATTTTTTTTTATCATTCCAACGTTCAAATCATCACTTCATGTGTCTTCTTAATTATTATCACACTCGCGTTCGTTATTTTCCCAACCTTCGACATTTCCTCTTCTTATTATGTCTGCAAATGGCAATTAATAACACTTGAACAATTATTAAACTTTCGTCATGTTTCAACCAATTGTGTATTTCCTGTCTCATCCCAACTGATGATACCTACTACCAATTATATCGGTATCTTATATTAATTAGTGACTTGGTTCAATTAGTTTAATACGCAGTGCCAACAACGATGACGACAACGACAACTCCCCGTGCTCTCTATCGTGTTTTTCGTCAGAAAATCGAGAGATTCTGTAAGCTACCAATTAGAGTCTCCAAGCGAATATTTAAGTCGATTGTGGGCTGCAACGGAGTATAAATTCAGAACGTATATATATTTATATATATAACCATGAAGTTGTTAGATGGAAAGAGTGAAGTGAATGGTGGACAATTTTATATCGATGAAAACTTTTGAGTTGAGTAATTGAAGTTACTTTGGACGGGAAAAAAAAAATAAATATATTGATATCGATAGGGAATTGTGATAAAACTTTTTTTACGTTTCGTTATATGGATTGAAGAAACAACCATAAGTATAATGAGCATCGTTATGGTGTGAAATAAAAAAGAAAATAATAATTGAAGAGGAAAAAAAATGAGAGAAAAAAATAAATACAACATAAAGAAAATATGTCAAATAATAAAAAATTGAAGTGACATTATCTGAGTTACATGCGTTAATATCTTGTAACTTCACCACTATTGTCCATCGTATCTATATTGACGTTCGTATACTGCGGGCGAATTTAACGAACTGGCAGGAGATTTCTATGAACGATAATATTCCCCAGATGGCCGATCTTTACCTTGATGTCAACTCTATACAGTCAACAAAAACGTATTCATATATTGTTCGTTTATATATTGTGGTATATCAAAAATGTATATAGAGATGAATGGGGGCTGATATGAAAAAAGAAATGATGGGAATAGAAGCTGTTTTTTTTTTATATTACAACTGAATAATAAAAGATGACATGTCGGAAAAATATTTTGCGATATTCAACAATGATTTTGTATTTAGGATTGGAAAGAAATTTTATTTTTCATTTCACATTTCAATTTGTCAATTACTCGTTTGTAATGACGTGAGAATTTTTTCATCTTTCATAATAATTCAACAACTAAACAATCAATTAAATTCAACCAAACTTTGTTTGAGTGGTGGATAAATCTTATATCTCACGAGCTACAGTCAAATGAATTGGAATTTTATTCCTTCTTCTTAAAGAACTTGAATCGAGTGACTAATTCTCAAGTCAAACCTCTTCCTATCACTCTTCCACTTCCTTCAATAATTAACAATCATCAAAAAAAAATTCCACCAATATTTCCTTTCTTGAATTTCACTATAAAATACCAAAATCTTTTCCTACAATCAACATTGTTCAACTCCCTACAATAATAATAACTCATATGCATCATAAAATCAGTATAAAGTCTATATAAACTAACAAAAACTGTTCATTAACATCCCCCAGAAAAATATTGCTATAAAAAAAAAAAAAAAAAACAACAGAAATAGAACACCAAAATAATTTATTCATCGTTATTTTTTATTCCACCTCATCATACTACATTTTACATTCATTTTTTATCCCCAACTATACACACAGCCATCCACAAATATATAAAGCCATCCACTCTCATTCTCTTCTATATAAACATATATACCACCTTTTTTCCCATGCTTATATTTAATAGATGTGTTCATCGTGCAGTCTACCGCGTTATCTATTATTTGTCTTGCACTCCAGCTGCGGCATATAAAACGCCTTGTCATAATCATCATGTCCACATTTATAACTGATATTCTTGTCCAATTATTTTTTTTTTCCACCTCAATCCACCCAGCTCCACACTAACACAACTTCTATCAAAGTATCTAACATAACATAAACCATTAAAATCCATTGAACAAACACAAAATAATAATTTTGCAGTAGTCCAATAAAACAACCAATAAAATCAATTACAATTGTCTACCATCGTCACCCCAAAATAACAACCAACACACATCAATACATGCAATAACCTAATTTCAATTAATTCCATCTCTGCAGGAAAGAGTCGAAATGATCAGCGGGTGGTGTGATCAATGATCAGTGGGCGTTCAGGGACGAGATCACAATCAATTTAATTAGACTGAGCTAGACGAAGAGTGAAGACTACTGAAGTCGCTGTTTGATAGGAAGAAGAACCGGATACATAAAGGAACAAGAATGAGGTTGATGGGTGGTACCAGGATGAAAATCAACGGGTGGTGAGTGTAACTCAGAGGAATATAGAGGAGGCAATAGTTGAATCCAACTACGCATTGGAGAGCGAAACAGTGTGAGGATGATTGGACAGGGTGACAGTATATGTCTCGTCATCTTGATGTGTCCAATGCGTTTGCCAACTCGACGTCTTGGCCATCATTTCACCTCTGTATTATATGAACGGAATATATGTACATCACTAACCCTAACACCCATCAAACCACCCAACCATCAACACCATCAAGTCTAGTTGTATGTGTCAGCGTGTCTGAATGACCCCCCATGACACTGGGGTTGGATCACCAAGAACTGCGGGTGGTCCGACTTATTGCCATCCGAACAACGAATTCCCAACCCGACCAACCCCTACGACTCAGTGGCGTCACACCTATGTATACATATAGTTTAAGAAGAGATTGCTGAGGGGAAGAAAACGTGAGGGAAAATTATATGTGTATGTGTAGGGGGAGGTGTAGTGGGCTACAGAGGAGAAAGGAACTCCCGTGGTCGGACACGTCTGAGTAGTATTTATGGGCTCTCGCAGTGCGTTCAACGTCGACTGCGTCATTGGTTGCGCAAGTCGATCGATCGTTTAAGTCTTGAAGAAGAGGTAGAAGGTTTATGGAAGACGAAAGAGGAGGTGAAAAAAAAATAATTATTGTGATGAAACATAGAGATATTGTTTTATTGATTGGGACAGTTCAATGGGTGGATTGAAACTTTTTGATGGAATTCATTGGAGGAATTATTTGATTTATATTAACTGGTAAGACAATTGTTATTTGCATGAGATTGTTTGTTTAGTTGAAGGGAATATTGTTATTGTGATTGTTTCATTGTTGCTGATAGGAAATTTTCTTATTAGAGATTGTAAAATGTCTTTGTTTTTCATCGCAGAGTTGAATGTCAAGAGAACTTGAAATCATCAAATAATTTCAATTGTTTCATAGATTGATTTGTTATTATACTGTCTAAAAATTTCTTATTTCAAATAGGCAACCACGAGATTTATTTAAAATTTTGTAATTGTAACAGAATTAAAATTTTTCATCATGATCTATAGTAATAAAGTTCAGAATTCATAACTGTTCAAGTAACTTGTAATTACGAAAATTTGAATATCAAATTACTAAAAGTTTGTCTGTCAACCTGTTTCTTATTATAAAATAAAGTATGACACGTATTTAGTAATTTTTAATTAGAATATAAAGTTGAATGATTTAAATTTCACTAAAAACAAACAAATAAGAATTTAATTGAATGTTTTTCTGATTATATCTATTGATATACTTTCTCTTTGACTGAGAACAATGTGCATAAAAATATTCTTATGATAATACAGAATTGATGTAAATAATTATAAGAATGATATATTATACATGATAAAACACCATGTCATTGGAAATATTTTATATGTTTATGTACAAGTGAATATAGGGGATGTTCATGTATAAAAAGTATGCAAGGAGAAGCAGCAAAATATAATCTGTAACAAGCGGCATATGGCGGCATACTTTACACAAACACGCAATACAGAATATAACGCGTTATCTATATCTAAAGATAAACACAACCAGATGCTTCGTCACGTCGTAATCGACACAATTTTTCTTTTTTTCCTTCACCCCCTGCGACTGATTTATTCGGTTTTTATTTAGGTCTCCTTATCTACACGTACACCTAGCTATAAACACTGAGAATTACTGTGAAACAAACTATTATCACCAAGAAAATTAATAGTCAAATGAAACTCTAATAAAATCATGGGCCAAAACTATCAGCAACTCTAGAAAATATTTAATCCAACGATGACAATATTGATATCGTCACTATTCAACTAAAATAATTTTCCTTGTGATGGAAATATTAGTTAAATGTCAGCAATGGTTTTTCTTATTCAATGAATACCATTGGCTTTACTAAAAACAAAAGCAATTGATCTGCGAATGATAAAAAAAAAATGATAGGGTGAAATAGTTTGAGTATGAGTTAATGGAAATTGATAAATAATCAGCCAAGCGTTATCTTTTTTCACTGTTGACATCCAACAGTAAAAAAATAGAATGTTTATACAATACATAGTCGAATAAATAATTTTATTCCTTCATCTTCCATGTTCATATTTGCATAATATCATACGAACAAATATTGAAATGAATTTCATATCATTATCCTTTCGTTTCATCATTGTTGTTATTTTATCTGTAGTTGAATACGAATATTGATTCATATCTATTCGTCTCTCTACATGTATTATATATATGTTAATATGTATATACCGTTTCAATAATAATCACGAGCCAGAACATATCAAGAAGGTTTAGCGCGTGTCGTTGACAACCGATTAAACTATCAAAACACACTATCGCGCTATTGTCCTCACTCAGATGGTACATTCACTGAGAACAAGACTTCCCCCATTTGAAAACAATAGACTTTAGTCAAGGCGATTTTGAACTTCAAATTACTTTACTGCGTCAACTCACTATTCAACTCCCTTACGAAAGTAGCAAACTTATTGTTCATATTGGAATAAATGAGTTGTTATACTTTTCACTTACTCTTCATTATATTAGTCATTAAATACAGGAGAAGAAAGACTAACATTTTCATTGTAGAAATAGTTTGGATGTATTATCGGTAATTAAGTGTTCAACGAGAATCAGTTGTGAATGAGGTAAAAGTGGCGCCATCATTTATCTTGTTGGTGATATTGAAAGAATTGAACATCAACTGATGCCAACGTGCGAGTTATCAATAAAACATGCACATGATAATGTATCAACAAATTACCTAGCAGCTGATGATCAAGCAGAGGATGAAGAGAAGAAATTGCAATTCTCACTCTGTACTGATTGATTGTAATAAACTTGTAACTAATACGGATTTATTACCAAGACTCTAATAGTGAAAGTCATGACAGAGAGTCCATGCGAATTCAAAAATAATCTGATCGAAAATGGTGGAGGCATTATTGTAACCCTGGATGGACTGACATGAGATGAAGTAAAGACAGATGAATATGTATAAATTGAAACCAGACTAGTGCACCTGATTGACACCCTGCTTTTTTTCTTGCTCCCAATGACATCAATCAGAATATATTGGATTATCAATTGATTTATCTGCAGTGGAAATTGATGTGGGAATAGCAGTGTCCATCCATCTGCGTTCACATTGAGCGAGAAAAAATGAAAGTCAGATTATGTTAATGAGAAATCCTGATGATGAGTTTTACGTTTTGGGAGAAGACAAGCTGAAACTCTGAGAGTTTTGCATCAGAGAAAATTGGTTCTATGCGATCACTTCTACATTATAAAAAATTTCAGGAGTCAACTTTATGGACAGTGAAGTGAGAAATATTTTCTATGAACAGCAGTACGAAAGAAGTCAGAGATGACAATGGAATTGGCCGAACTAATTTAACTCATTTAATGATGGGAATGAGAAGTAATAAATATTCCAAAGAATCAAAAGTCACAATTGAATGAGTGACATCAGCAGGTAAATTTCCATTATAAAAGGCAAAGTTCTATTCCTTCATGCTTGAACAGCATTCAATGATAGATAGAGCAATAAAATTTTCCACTAATGAGATCGAGCACAACAATATTGGCTGTTTTGTTCGAAAGTGGACTTTTGATAGGTTTGCAATCAATATGAATATTTAAATAATGCTAGAGAAGAAAAATAACCTTTTGCATTCCAATGTTGAAACAGACTGTCGACCAAATGAAAAAACTATGATTATGACAGAAAATCATTCGATAATTTATGTACAGAGGTAAAATACAGATTTCTAAAGGCAAAAAGGTGTCATATAATCATAACTTAGAATCAATTGAAATTCATTTCCAAAGTCAAATGTGTACTTTGATCACTTGTGGGGAATAGTCCACAGTTGGCAATGTTTTTTTTTCATTCCTCTAGTTAAGTATTAATCAAGTTTTTACAATGATCGAATGATGATTCCGAATTAATTTGAATGCCTTCGATCAGTCCTCAGAAATACTTCGTCCTAGGCAGGACCATTCGAAGTCAGTGTCGTTTGATAGATAGTTCCATTGCAATTAAATAGCAAGCGACATGATGGACGATTGGACAATAATTTTGGCAGTAATAATTAGTGTGTTAGGAATCTATTATTCATTCACTTGGGAGAATTATTTTGAAAAACATCAAATACCACATAAAAAACCATTATTTATCTTTGGAAATATGGCTGATATTATGTTTAGAAGAAAAGCTATTGTGGATCACATGAGAGATATCTATGACGTAAATAAAAATGCAAAATATGTTGGGATGTATGATTTTGGTGATCCTATTATAATGTTACGTGATTTGGATTTGATTAAAGACATTGCTGTGAAAAATTTTGATCATTTTACAAATCATCACAACTTTACTGATCCTGATCGAGAGCCTTTATTTGGAAAAAATTTATTTTTCCTTCGAAATAATGAATGGCGATCAATTAGAAACCTTCTATCACCTGCATTCACTGCAAATAAGATGAAGACGTTAGTGAAATTGATGACCAAGTGCTCTATAACCTTTGCGAATTCACTTGAAGAGCAGTGTGCCAAGAAATCAGTTGAATTCAATTCTAAGGACATTTTTAGTCGTTATACCAATGACGCAATAGCCACATGTGCTTTTGGTATTTCTGTGAATTCTGTGAAAGATCCTGACAATGAATTTTACGTTTCAGGACGAAGAGCTACAAGATTTGAAGGTTTTAAATTATTGAAATTTTTTGCTGTGAGAGCATTCCCACGACTGTCGAAGATTTTAGGATTGAAGATAATTGATATCGATGTGGAGAATTTTTTTTATAAATTAATTCATGATACAATTGCAACTAGAGATGAGCATGGGATCAATAGACCAGATATGATTCAATTGATGATGGAAACACGAGGAAATAAAAATGATTCCAAGACACCAGAGCTCAGTATGAAAACCATGACAGCACAAGCATTCATATTCTTCTTTGGTGGTTTTGAAACCACTGCAACAACAATGTGTTTTGCAGCACATCAACTTGCAGCATGTCCAGATATTCAGAAAAAACTACAAATTGAGATTGACCAAGCAATGACAAGTTGCAATGGTGAACCAACATATGAACAAGTCAATGATATGAAATATCTCGATGCTTTCATCAATGAGACACTGAGAATGTATCCAGTAGCTTTTCTCATCGACAGACGATGTACAAAGAGTTTTGAATTACCACCACCATTGCCTGGTGGTAAACCAGTGATGTTAAAACCTGGTGATAAAATTTGGTATATACTTTCGGCCATACAACGCGATCCAAGATACTTTCCTAATCCAGATGAGTTTGATCCAGAAAGATTCTTGGGTGATTCCAGAGCCAAAAACAATCTTAATGCCCATATACCATTCGGAATTGGACCAAGAACGTGTATTGGAAATAGATTTGCACTATTAGAGATGAAAATTATGTTTATTTACCTCCTAGCAAAATTCAACATCACAATTGGTAGCAAAATGAAGTTACCAATACAATTGCGTAAAGCCACGTTTAATATCATGGTTGAAGGTGGATTTTGGATCAATTTGGAACCAAGGAAAGTATCCAACTAATATCATATAAGTAATTTCCAATGAGGTAATCAATGATAATTAATTAATCAATCCTCATGATTATTCAATTTTCGAAACGCGATAAATTTCGATTATTAGAGCTACGAGATGATAAAATGTTAGAACCACTATCGCTCTATTTTCCACATTCAAATGGTTGTTCACACAGACATCAACCGTAGCGATTTCAAACTTCAATCAATTCGGTAAGAATGGTATCTTCATTTACCTCGTTAAGAAAAATAACATCAATTGAGGCCAGCGTCCAAGTTATCAGTGGAACGTGTAGATGATAATGTATCAACAAACCACCAAACAGTTGATGATCATGCAGTCGATGAAGGAAGTTTGGAACCAGATCCGTATCAATTGGTGAAGAAAAAGAGAATAGTGACAGTGCCAGAGAATCAGTACTCACCAACAGTAGATGACATCAGAAGCTGCATTTCCGGCATTATGGAGGAGTTATTTTTTCACCTTTTAATGAAGTTTGATGACATCAACCGAGGAAATGGTTTCATCAATGCAATCGAGCGAGGCAATGTTCAATGTGATGTCCTGAGTGTGGGCTTTGGATAAATTCTGAAAGAAAATATTGTTGTGTTAAAACAACTCCCAATATTTTATAAATAGAGGTATGAACACGTCTTATTAATCAAAGATGCATTCCCGATGATACATGATCTGACCGGTTAATACTGGACCATAGTCCATTTGCTCTTTTATTTCTCATGTGACGAAAGCTAAAAATTGAATGAAGGTTTCGCAATGATTGAATTTAGACTGTGAATTGATTGATTGCACTCTTAATTTTTGAAGGTCTCAAATTATTAAAATTTTGTGCTGTAAGAGGTTCCTTGTGGCAACAAATTTAAGTCTTGAATTAATTGATAGAGATATGGTGGTTTTTTTTCTATCAGCGGTTTATACTAATCTTGATAGAGTGATGTTTGACAAGATAATAAATGATAAGTACATGGATAATAATAAATGATACTTTCATTGAAGTTCATAGTCCAATTGATGTCAGAGAAGTGCTAGCTCTGATACTCCTTCTTCTCCCTACCTAATTGGTCTCAAGCGCACAGCACACAAACAACAAACTGCGCACAACGTGTACAAGGTCACACGCGCTGTTATTTCATGTGCAATATACTCCTACAATTTTTCAACATTTAGTTGACTGTCAGCGCTGATACGTACTCGTGTCGTAATGGATTATTGGACAATACTACTGGCCATAATAGTGGGCTTATTCGTTATCTATTATTTTTTCATTTGGGAAAATTATTTTGATAAATATGGAATACCACACAGAAAACCCTTATTATTGCTTGGTAACATGGGTAATGTTTTGTTGAGAAGAATTTCATTTGTTGATCATATGGTGACAACGTATGATATTAATAAAGAGGCTAAATATGTTGGGTTTTATGATTTCAATTTTCCTGTGATAATAATACGTGATTTGGAATTGATAAAAAATATTGCGGTGAAAAATTTCGATCACTTTACGGATCATCGCAGTTTCACTGACCCTGAACTGGATCCATTATTTGGCAATAATTTATTTTCTCTGCGCGGTGACAAATGGCGATCGATTCGAAATCTACTTACACCTGCATTCACGTCTAGTAAAATGAAAGCGATGTTCAAATTGTTGACAGAGTGTGCTGATAATTTTTCGAATTCACTTGTTAAACAGTGTGTTGATCATTCAGTTGAATACGATTCGAAGGAAATTTTCACTCGTTATACCAATGACGCAATAGCAACATGTGCTTTTGGTATCGCTGTGGATTCAATGAAAGATCCAAACAATGAGTTTTATGTCAATGGCAGACGTGCAACGAGTTTTGATGGACTGAAATCATTGAAATTCTTTGCTGCCAGATCATTTCCTACGTTAACGAAAATTCTCGGTCTTAAAATAATTGATGTGGAAGTTGAGAAATTTTTTTTCAAATTGATTCGTGAAACAATTGCAGCCAGAGATGAACAGGGCATTAATAGACCAGATATGATTCAGCTGATGATGGAAACACGAGGCAATAAAGATGATTCTAAAACACCTGAACTCAGTATTGAAAGCATGACATCACAGGCATTTATATTTTTCTTTGGTGGATTTGACTCCACTGCAACACTCATGTGTTTTGTTGCACATCAACTGGCAATATTCCCAGATGTTCAGAAAAAGCTCCAACATGAAATTGACCAAGTAATGAAAAATTGTAATGGTCAACCAACATATGAAGCAGTGAATAATATGGAGTATCTCGATGCAGTTATCAATGAGACAATGCGAATGTATCCAGCAGGTGGTTTCATCGACAGAATATGTACGAAAAGTTTTGAATTACCACCTGCATTACCTGGTAGTAAACCAGTGATGCTGAAAC
>JAPYZF010000521.1:0-38867 GCA_030523045.1 Meteorus cinctellus | reverse complement strand
TCTTCTCTTCTTTTCGAATATGTACGCGGTTTTTTTTGTTTTTCGTTACCTTCTTTGCCCCCATCAATTTTTTTTTGCATTGATGCGAACCATTAAGGGGGCAGCTATGAGGGGAGTCGATCGATTCGCCTTGGTTTGACTATACAAAATTAAAAAAAAAATAATATAAAATATACATGTATATATATATATATATATATATATGTGTGTGTGTATTGATTTAAATTCGCGCGGGCTTTTTGTTAGATATGAAAAAAAGAATTAACGAATTTTTTTTTCTGGGTTTTTCAGGGGGAGCGAAATAAATTCGTATTTTTTTTTTTTTTTTACTTTTTCTGATGAATAATTTCCACGACACAATGCCATATTCAAATGTAAATTTTTGGTATCAAGTATCCAATGCAATATTTTTTTTTCCACCTTTCTCTTCGTCGAGTAAAAACGAGCACACAAAAGAATGTGCGGGAAAAAAAACGGAAAGCAAAAAATCAATACGGAAAAAAAATTTCCGCGTGTGTCTGTGTGTGTGTGTTAATGTGTGTACAGTGAATAAGACAATAGAATAAGGGACTAAAAAAATAAACGAATATCTTGGCTCATCTGGCATCAGCGATATTTCATTTTTTCTTTTCTCCACTTTTTTTTTTCGTTTTATTCATTTTTTTTCAATGCGATAAAATTGTCTAGTCTCAGTGCCGCGCCACACAAATAATATCAACTGATATCTCATTTCAACTGGCCATCAACATGAAGCAAAATGCATTTTCTTACACATATAAAGCTCTATTTATTCATTTTTATTATATTTTTCATTGTATTGTATTGGTGATGTGTTCACATTGCGACAATTTGCAATAATTTTCCGTTGCCAAAATAAAGAAAGAGAGACATAGACGATATTAAAATGAAAAATTGCTCATAATAGAGAATAAAATGGAAAAATAAATAAAAAGTGTTGTTGACATAAAAGAAAATAATGAAAATAATAATAAATTAATGAAAAAATGATGATTGGAATAAAATTGACGGGGGTGGAAAAAATGTAGAAAATAAATTTCGCTTCTTCTTTAATTCACATTTTCATTTGACCCTCTCACTTCCCTTCCTCACCATTTCCCTCAGCCCTCTCTCAAATCGTCGCTAACTCGCCCTCTCTTGTCGCGGGCGTAGTCTGTCTGCTACCCCACTAATACTACTTCCCATTACCATTACCATCATCTCACACACGTACGTACATACATTAACGAGTCGATCGACTACGCGCGCGGTAAACGACGTAATTCCGGAGTCTTTTCCGCTACAATTCCTCACCCCTCACAACCATATTTTTCCTACCCTTAGAAAAAATTCGTAACGGCAATGTCTGGCGTTATTTAGAATTTATTCTCAGAACTTTTAGAATTTGAAATATTGATAGGGATGATTGTAGTTGTGAGAACAATTTTTTTCGCAAAATAATTTAGTTTTTCTTATGGAGATTTTATAATTTCTTTTTCTTTTTTTTCCGGGCTGGCTGTAATGATAACTGGAAAAGTTACCGAGGGATTGAGATGATATTTGGCACAGATATTGAGCTGATTATAGTTTATGGTGTAAACTAACAGTTTTCCATTATATACATCTGTTCAATTTTTTTCAATCGTTTTTTCATTCTCCCTGATAATCTTCGAGCAAACTGCTAATCAACGTGTTCAAACACGTTTGAAAATTTGACCGTTATCTTTTCAGTAAATTTCCCTGATAACAAAAATTGTTTAATAACAGATCCATCATAAATTTGGATTCATTATCATATTAAAAAAACAGAAGAGCAAAAAGAAAATTTAATTTCCATAATTTTCCATTAAGAAAAAGGAATAAAATTTGTATGAATAAATTTCTATAAATATTTCACAAAGACGAAACTCTCATTTCTTCGAAATAAAATACTCAACGTAGATGAATTTCCCGAAGGAAAAAATTAAAAAAAAAATTTCCCAGAATAATTTACATGAATTTACAACAGGAAAGAAAAAAACAAAACAAAATCTTTTTTTTTTCCTTTCGTCTAACAACATTAACAATTCTTTTCATTTTCTGAATGCATTAAAAAAATTTCCTGTTGATATATAGTGTACATCGCCTTTGCAAAAAGGGGTTGGTTTATATGATGAGAGTAAGAGACAGGGGTGAAAGGGGTGAAAAAGGGGGGTAAATCACAAAATCAATTTGCATTATTCGTTTAAAAGTGTGTGCGGGTGACGTCAGCGAAACAAGAAAGACAGATAGAGAGAAAAAGCGGAATAAAAAAATTGAGCGAGGGAGGAAGTAGCTGTCGATGGTTCGCACCCCCTTATCCCACCCTCCTGTCGGCCACCCCTTCTGCAAGCCTACACTCTTTCTATTCCTCTTCATTTTATTTTTCTTTTTCTCTCACTTTTTTTATTTCTCATTTCTTCTCTCTTTTTTTAACCCTCCCCTGGTTTTATATACCCCCTCGGTCACTCTCTTTTATCTCTCTATATCCGTCAACCTTCCACCCCTTTTTTGCCCCTATTTTTATATTATTTCATCAGTTTTTTTTCTTTTTTTCTTTTTTTTCTTGTTTTACTTTTGTTGTTGTCTCACCAACATAAAGAAACAACCCCTCTATGTACATGACTTGCTCATAGCTAAACAAATTCGTGTTTTTTTCCTCTTTTTTACGCGTCCAACGAAATTGAAATTAAATTTTTAATTAAAAATTTATAGAAAAAAAATAAATGTGAAGAAAAACTGAAAAAAACAATAATTATTTGAACTTTTATTTTATTCATCAAATTTCTCTTCTACTTTTCTTTGTATTTTCTTTCTTCGTCTTTTCCTTTTCTTTATTACATTGACCTTTTCACGAGTGAATTAAAAATGAATTCAGATCAATTTCAATCATAGACGAATCATCAAGACACAGTTCTATAATAAATGACCTTTCCAATGTCTAAAAATATAAATTCATGAGTTTGAGTTATTTTAATTTTGTTCATTTTATCTATGAAAATTACACAAATTGTCTGTTCAAACCAATTCACCTTGAAAACCCAACAAAACAGAACTCAAATTCTAATTTAGTTAAGCCAATTAATATTTTTCCATTATTCTCATTAAATATTAACAATAAAAATATCATAAAGATAAAATAGGCAAAACAAAACAGAAAAAAAAAGTTATGTTGACGAAATTGATTATTTATTTTTTTCCCTTTATCTCTCTTCCTCTCTCTCTCTCTTTCAATTCATTTACACGTTTCAACTTGTATAAACTCTCATGAACGACTCGAAACACGCTTGGTAATAATGTCCAGTTGACAATACACAGACCACGCTAAAAATAAATATATAACAGCACGATATTGTGAAATAAAAAAACATTAACAGTGAATCGATGTTGATATTACACATTTATTTGTCGTGAATCGATTTGAAAAACTATTCCACTAAACAAATTACACCACAGCCATGTGAAAGAAAGAACAAAAAAAAAATGAGCACAGAAAAGAAAACAGTGAAAAAAAAAACACAGAAAAATAGTAGAGAGAAAAAAACGCAACTAAATAAAACAAAAACAATGAAAAGTTATCTACCATTCATATATTATTATTTTTTTTTCCATTATCATCACCCTGCTCGATAAAATAAACCAGAATAGCACAATGAAAAAATAATAAAGACAAAAACATAAACAGTAACATAAAAAAAATATTATTTTTCCCATTCTCAAAAATCCAATTAAAATAATAATATGAATTTATTTGCAATAACATAACAGTCCCTTCTAATATCAAATCGAATAAACAAAAACAAAAAAAGAAATATCCACAATAATGAAGTGCATAACGTAATAAATAAAAAATAAATGAAAAACTAAAATTTTCATTTTCATTTAAGTATTATTTTGTTTAAATCACCATCGGAAAATTCTCTCGCGGGGCGAAACAAAAATTCCCACGTGGCACTATCGGATTTGTACAAGTGGCTTACACGCTCACTCGATGCTCGAGAGAGTCAGTAAAGGGTTCGTTGAAAGTAAGTACATGGAAAAAAAAAGGGAGGAAAAGAAGAGAAAGAAAGAAAAAAAAAAAAGGAAACACCTCAACATTCATGTGGATGGAAAACGCGCGGCAAAAGAGTTGGAAAAAAAGAATAAACGACGAGAAAATGCCTAAACGAGAAGACGAAAGAAGAGTGTGCATAAAAAAATAGTAGAGGCAAAATAAAATATAAAGAAAAGAGAAAAAAAAAAGAAAAAAAGTGAATAAAATAAGGGAAAATGAAGAAAAATAAATATTGAAGAGCATTGGGGGAAAATAAATGAAAAAAATATGCAGAAAGTACTCTATAAAACCGCTTGCCACTTTCCCATAATTGCGCTCAGTGACTCGCGTGCGTATACATCTATGCATTTCTCTCTCTTACATTTATATATCTATACTACATATGTATATATATATGTAATGCCGCACGACTCGCTATATTGCATTTATCGACTAAAAGGATAATGATGGTAACAAGGATAATGTTAATTATCTTATTCCAATATGCAATTTATCTATAATACATTGCTGTGCATGTCTGTGCAGGTCTGAACTTGCATACGTGAGAAGAAAAAAAACCCTTTTTTGTCCCTTGTTCTTTCTTTCCTTTATCATTTCTCTCTTTTCACGCAATTATCACAACTAATCACCAAATGTATTTTGTAATAACGACTAAAATTTTATAAATAAAGCTCAATTATTGCTGCATTTATTTATTAACTATAGAATATATAGAAAAAAACGTTAGAAATTTTCTTAAGATTGTATTGATTTTAAAATTATTCAATTCTCCATTCACAATGTGAAACATTAAACGAATAAAAACCAAATGAATAATTAAATAAATCAATAAATAATTCAAACTGCAAAATCAATATTTCATTAATTAATTAATTCACATCAACATTCAATTGATATTCCAGTTAATAAAATAAGAACAAAAATAATCGAAAATTCATCTTCAATGAAACAAACAACAACAGATAAATAAATTAATAAAAATATATGAAATAAACAGAAGAGAAAGGAGCGCGAAAATGAGGAAGCGGAAGTGCATTAAGAATTTATTCTCACACATTCAATACACAAATAATCCATATCTACATCTACACACACACACAACTAAACTCACACAACTACACATAAATATCCATCTTTCCCTCACATCAATCGAACGTCTATAGACATATTAAATAAATAAATAGAAATTCATATCTACATCCACAATTGGTTGTTTCTCTCCATTTTTACCCAATCTCTATTCATCTTTATTTATTTATAATTAATATCCCAATTGTTTCTATCACTGACCGACATACATATATCTTTATCTCTCTCACACTCGTGAATGTTTTCAACA
Organism: Meteorus cinctellus; assembly: GCA_030523045.1. Taxonomy (NCBI): domain Eukaryota; kingdom Metazoa; phylum Arthropoda; class Insecta; order Hymenoptera; family Braconidae; genus Meteorus; species Meteorus cinctellus. The sequence continues at coordinate 33,459 of JAPYZF010000521.1, read as the reverse complement.
CAAATCGACGTCAATGCGCTAGGCTATTGCCTTCTCTTTTAACATTAACAAAACACGATAAGACATTCTCATTTTTCTGCCATTTTATTTTCATCCTCTACCACAATATAAAATATTTTTTTATTATTAACAATACATATATCTCATATTATCCAATTAAAATATATTCAATTAATTTATATTCATATTTCTTTTCACTTTACATTTGAGTATAAATAATAAAAATATATATATATTGCAGTAACAGCGAATGATAATAAATATTATTTGTGTGATTGTGAGAATTTTTCTTCTTCATATTTCTTTTTTTTCTTCACCACTTGATGTGAGATAAATAAAAAAAACATAAATCACATGGAAAGAAATAAACCTCATTACGACGAAGTGAATGCGAATATATGCACTTATGTATGTGTGTAAGTGTGTTTGTGTTCACTTCCGGTGGGAATATTGGTGCAATAATGCGCGCTATGAAGTTGAGTGAACATACTCTATATCGACAAGAAGAAACACGTTAATATAAAAAAAAATAAAACACAAAAGAAAGAAAAATAAAAAGAGTAAAAATGTCGGTTATAAGAAGTGTACATCAAGTGCACACGAGTTTTAATGGTGGTTGGTTAGGTTAGGTTGCATTGGTGGATGCACTAATGGAGAATTTCCACGAGAGAGAAAGAGCGCAGTGACCTTGGTGCAATGTTGCCCCCGCCGGCGTTTATTTCTTCTCGTGTGTTTTTTTTTCCCTCTTCTCCTCTCGCTTCTTTTCTTTTTTATTTTTTGCAAGCTATGGTGGGCCCCTCAAAGCTTCCGGTGCAACAAGAGGCCTTCACAAGCTCTTTCTCACTCGCGCTTTCAATCCCACCCTTTCTGTCCTCCTTAAAGTCAACAACTTATTATTTAATTCCAATTGTGAGATTAAATACTAGGGACTTTTTTTTTCTCTCTTCCTTTTTTTATTTTATCAACTACAAGCGGAATTGCTGGAGTTAATGGCGGAATATTGAGACCATTTAGTTTGTTCTAATAATTTTATTTTGTATTGTCGTATCAATTTACGCAAACTGATGTAATTATTTTGTTATAAATAATACAATTATTGAACCTTTTGAGAACGCAATTTATAAATGGAAACGAGAAAAAAAAACCACGATGATATTTTTACCGGCGTCGACATGACTGTGTTATAACGACCAACTCGACGAGCATCTACAAAAATTAATATCGATTCAATACCGCGTCGGCGTCTTGTTTTTTTTCTCTTTTGCAAAAAAAAAAAGAAGAACAAGACGAAAAGGAAAATAATAAAAAAAAAGAAAAAACATACATAACCCAGCAAATAAGAGAGCGAGAGAGGAAATAAAAAAGAAAAAAACATGGCGGGAGGGAAGCCCCGTGGTCGGAGTTGCCGCCGTCGCGCGCGGAGAGGAAAAAATAAAAAAATTAAGGGGGCAAATGGGTGCGCGGGAGGGCGGAAAGGAGGGAGTAAAAAATAGTAGAGAAGAGAGAAAGAGAGAGAGGGGTTGAGTACCCCATCTTATGTGGCCGTCGCCCATGCGCGCGATATAAACTTTGAGGGGGAAAACGCTACTGCAACTGGTCGAAAAAACATTACCAATTTCTTGTTTTATTTTTTTCCCCCCAGAATTTTTCTAATGTTGGGGCGTTGTTCATATTGATGGGGAATAAAAAATGGCAGCCATACGACAATTGTCCAATGATTTTTCACAATTGTTCAACAATTAAACAATAATTATTGCGCAGAAGCTTCTTGTTTTTGCTTCTCTACATCTAAACACATAAAACCCTTCCCTTAACCTCCAAAATTTCATTTCTCCCCTCAACATTCCACACAATAAAACAACTAAACGACATTTCTACAAAATATAAAAAATCATTCAATTTTTCCCCACCATTTTCCATTCAATTCTCACGACAAAAATAAAACATAAAAAAAAACATTTTATTGTATTACAGAATAAATTTACGACATCATGTTTGTTGAATTGAATGAGAAAAAGAGAAGACAAAAAAAAATGATATAAATGTAGACGGAAATGAAAGAAAAAAAAATGTAAATAATAATAATAATAACAATAATAATAATGAAAAAGGAAATTCTCACATGGAATTTTTAAAGCCATAGAAAAACGTGTTTGTACACGTTCATACACGTTTGTCTGTTGTTTCCGCTGATGCAGCTCGAAAACCCTAACGTCTAACCCCCCCGTCGCACACACACCCTCACTCTCTCTCTCTCTCTCTCTCTAACGCAATACACCAACACAATAATAAAATAAAAATAAAAAAAATGGTGAATACGTGCACGCACGCGCCCACCCGCTCATACGCGTCAACGGACAAAACATAGACAGAGTAAAAGAATGAGTGAGAGAGAGAGATGTATACAAAAATTTGTGACTTGAAATAGTACAATAAAATAATGACAATAGTAAGTGAAATTCACATGTATAAACATCGACAACAATTAAACGTTTGATGTAACGTTAGAAAAATTGTTTTTGCTAATTAAAAGATTTTTAAGAATAATTAAAAGATAATAAAAGACTTGATAAGGTGTTTGGTGTTTTTTTTTCCTATTAATATTCACTTAATTGATGATTAGTAATTAGTTGAAAAGAATAATGACGAAGAAGTTGATTACAATTTTTTTTTTATAGAAATATCAAGTGGAAAATGTTTAATTAAATGTTGAGGCGAATAGGAAATGAAAATGGTGGCACTTTTGGCACTTTATTTTTTCATTTTTACGACTAAACGCACTCAAGATTTGTGTCAAGAACTGTTAAATTAATTTTTCCTGAACAATTACAAGAATTTAATGCAAAAAAAAATGAGAAAGTAGCAGCGATAATTTTTAAAAATGTTGAGAATAGCAATTGAAATAGTTTGTGTATTTTTCATAACCTCAAAACCCATAAAAACCATTTATTTTCAAATAAATAAATTGATAAAAATGGGCTGATTTTTAAAAATGATATCAAATTAAGTTTGAATTATCTTTATAGAGTGATAAAAAAAGAGACGACATTATCTCTTGATCTTTTAAAATGATATCGAAAATATTAGAAATATTCTTCATCGTATCATAAATTTGATAATAAATATTAAAATTGTAGTGTAATAAATAATTACAGTAAGACTAGTTCAGTACAAATATAAAAAAAAAGAATAGCAATGAAAAGAACATGAATGCATTGACCTAGTTGGTAAACAGTTACAAATATTTCTCCTATTCAATTCAATTGTCGAATGTAATTTTCCAATTTCAAATTCCTTTCACAAATAAATCAAACACTTCATTCACTCTAAATCCCATAAAAATCCAATTCCAATAAATAAATAAATAAATAAAGAGCAGTACGAATAAATATCAATAACAAAAAAACACTTCAATCAACAATTGAAACAAATTGCAAATTTTTTTCCAATAAATTTCAAGATAAATAAAATATTTTAATAAACTAAACTGATTAGAGAAAATAAGAAACGACAAAACTAATGAGAAAATACAAGTGCAATGACCTGGAATGAACAGCAGTGGAAAATCAGTTTATTTATCAAAGCAATTTTCAAGATAAATTTTCGAATTTACTCAAAAAAATAAATACCAAGAAATATAAAATCGAATAATTCCATATAAATCTAATTGTTCGCCAATGAAATCATCATTTGTTCAATTAAATTCGATACTTCTTTCCTCTTATCAACAGTGAAAAATAGAAAAATAAATGCTGAAAACACCAATACATAGATACGAACGTTCCTCTCAACTAAACCAGAAGTTAGTTACGAATGAGATAAAGCAATCTCTCATTTCCTCTCGTTCATTTAAACCAATCTCTCACTAAAATTCAAATCATCTACTTCAACTAAACAGATCACATGAATCATATTAATTCCAGAACCAATTCAACATCTGTTAAAAACGCACCAACGAACAATAGATAAAAATAAACAAAATAATCTGAAATATCATTTTATAAAAGCAAAATATCCAACTAAATTCTATTCACAAATACAAATCTTTATCACATTCATAAATTCACGTTGATAATGAAATAATAAAAAAAAAATCGCCCCAAATTCATACTCTTTAAATTCCCAAACTTCCAATAATTCTTATCATCGCTGAAATGAAAAATAAATACATAAATATTATTTATTAATTGGATTTAAGGTCCCAGTGAAATTCCATTGCTTCCAATTATCCCATCAATAAACACCAACGTTCTAAATAAAAATACTGACAATAATTATTAACGGAAACAATATTGAAAAACTGTCTGATGATTATTAAACCAAACTTGTCTCTTCACAGTTATTGATTAAATTCATATTCTGATAATTCCAACAACAAATTGTTCATTCAACAACAAAAATATCAACGGTTTCAAACTTTCTAACGTATTTTTTTCAAAACCTCTCTAACATTTATCAAATCCGGATAAAACTCCTCTACTTTCACCCCTTTCATTCCAAACAATAAATTAAACCACTGCAAATCCAATTGTCTCTCAATCTACTCAATAAATAATCTCCAAATCCCCTTCAACAATTGAACAATACCATCAACATCCAACGTATAACCGCCGTAACAGTTTCCAAACGTGTTCAAACACGTTTTCGACCAAAACAAAACGAAAAAAACCATTAAAACAAAAAAAACCAAGGAAAATATATATAAAAATGGATGAAAAATTCATTACTCACTCTAATTAATGATGAATTCGATAATAATCTCGGCACACTAGTATAAATTTATTCATTTATTTATTTTCCTTATTTTCCTCAAATTTATTCCCTTGTTATTTCCATTGTTCATGAATAATAAAACACACAATATTTGATGCACATACACTACTTTATTCGCCGCACAATTGATAATTAAACCAATATATATAACTATACAAACACGCACACAAACAGTGAGTAACACATTTAGGGTTATGTGCGAACTTAACCCCCACGTTGAACGAGGAAAAATGCGCGCGAGACATGTACGCCAATGACGCTTCTCCTCTTAACTATCCTTCTCCCTCATCGGAAATTCAGTACTTTTTGTATTACTCAATTTCTCCTCTTTTTCTCCTTATTCAATTTACTCCCATCCAATTTCAAATTATTCTCCGTACTTTTATATTTGTGTGTGTCTGTACAATAAATAATAACCGTTAAATATCAGTAGTACTAAAAAAATATTTATTTTCACATTATAATGTGAATAATAATTAAAATCATAATCATAATAACAATAATAAATTAAAACAGTACTGTCATACACACACAAACATTTAGTTCACGTTTACATGTAAATGCGATTTACATGCATGAAAATAACGTTTTTCAATATCGAGTGAATGATAAAACAATTCTTTTGTAGGTTAGAATTGGCAATTTATTTTTTTTTCTCCTCGTTCGTATGATTGTTATTTTATTTGAATAATATCAAATGAATGAGAAGTAATTGTGTATGTGACAAAATGGCGTTGGACCGCCCGCACACGATCAGGTGGAAAATGCCGGAATGTCGCGTTTAGTATGAAGAGAATTGTGAACTGAAACCTCGTCGTTGTATATATAATACATATATCTATGTATATATCTATATATATATGTTTTTTTTGTGTATGATATTCAGTACCACGAGCACCGCGGTCCTAAGTGGTTTGACGTTAAGAACCAACTGGCAGAGCAAGAGAGAATACACGCGGGCTGAGAGAGAAAAACGAAAAAGAAAACGAATGTACAAGCAAGATAGAACACATTAGATGTAAAGTGGGGATTGAGTCATGGGCGCAGGGTGTTGTGGGGATTGTATTAGAGTGGGGATTGGCATGCATGCGATACAGTGGGAGAAGTTCGGTTATAATCGGAGTAACTCGAGCGCCGAACTCTCCCCACTTTTCCACATTCGGCTAACTTCGTGCTTATTCGCTTGCCCCGCGCAAATACAATGTTTTTTTTTTTCTATTTTGTGTCTTTTTTTTCTGTATTTCTTTTTTCTTTGTTATTTTTTTTTTTCTTTCAACTGCGCGGCGTCTTGTCTCGCTTTGTTGTGTGTGACTAACGTTGATGCCTGTATGGGTCTTTCCTCTCCTCACGTTCTTCTTCGCCGCTGCTTTGTGTTGAGAATTTTTCGTGTGTATATAATATATATGTATGTATGTATGAATGTATGTATGGTTTCCTCGTGTTCATGAGGTTGAAGAATTTATGAAAATTAAAAATTGCATTGGAATACGCGAGAGATCGAAGGAGGGGAAGAAGAAAGACAGAATAAACGAAGAAAATAAATAATAACGAAATATAAAGAAAGATTTATGCTGGTCAATCCGGATTCTTTTGAGGTTATTCGTATTAGATATCTATCATTTTCTTTATCATTTTTTCATTTACTCAATAAATTCATTTAATTTCCCTGCAATTAAATAAATAGGTTTAATTATTTTCCCCTCACTATTTCCGTGAAATTATTTTCCATCGTATTATAACACATACAGATATACAAATTTTGTGGTGAAATAATTGTGAAATACACTTTTTTGTATGGTGAATTGTGTGTTTTCACCGTGGTAATTTCAATTGTTCCGGTCGATATTCATCATTGGAATATCAACCGCGAGTAAAAGAGAGTTATGAGAGAGAAAGGAAGAGAGAGGGAGGGAGAGAGAGACAGAGAAAGACGGAAAGACGTTTTTTTTAAGAGAGAGGGTCAAGGACCGTCTCGGATACGCTCGAGAGTATCGATCGGCCGTGATCGCCCAGAGACAGAGACAAAAGGCCATATGTATACATATATATATACACATTGTATGTATATAATAAGGGGATGAGTGGGAATTTTATTTTCCCCCCTACTGAACATGAAAAAAATGAAAGGGAATAAAAAAAAAATGAAAGACGAGAAGTAAAGAATTTATATCAATAAAAAAATTGATTAATAAATTTCGTTATTAATATAAATGAGATTAAATATTTATGGGTGAGGTTAGAATGATTTAATTGTCTTTGGAAAGTTTTAGAGTGGAATGTGAGAATGAAATTTCTGCTCTGTTATAAGCGAACCAATCGAAATACTCGCTTGATAACTCATACAATAAGAACAATGATGATAAAAAAAAATAATTGTGATAATAATAATGAAAAGGTTTTTCAAATATTCAAATATTTCCCGCGTGAGGGAAAAAATGAACGGCGTGCAGTGAAAAACGAGACAAAATGGCGGTGAACGGCGACTAGGCTCATATTTCATTTTATTTATCTTGTAGCCGTTGACCCGCAGTGAAGATGATGGAATTATTGAGGGTAATTATTGAGGGGTGGAATTATTGATTTATCCTGTGTGAATGCAACTGAGATGAGAATTTCGGATGGGGAACATGAGAGAATTCTGTGGTTATGTACCTGGATGCAACTTCAGGATGTGTTGATTCCTGTTTAGCCCCACACGAGGTCGACACTGCTTCCATTTTATGAATTTATTGTGAATTTGTATTTGCTATTATGACTCTACAAATTCAGTAATATTTGCATTAATTCTTTTGGTTTTAATTTGAAATGAGTAATAGAAATAATTGTGAATTTCTTTTGTAATGATTTGATGAATTGAAGAAGGCAAATGATTTAGTGAGATGCGTTTTTGTGGCTGCATTCAGACTCGCGGACATCTTCAGACTGATGAAATTTCATTCGGAATGATGAAAAAACTTATCAAATATTCCGACGATTTGGAAACTTAATTTAATGAAATATTGGAAGTTTAATTAATATAACGTCTATTGTCCTATCTCTCATCCCCACCACTTGTTCCAACGGCCAATTAAATTCTTCTTCAATAATTGCTTTACTTTTCATGCGCAACTCGACTTTATTGGAATTAATTTCACTCCAATCATCACATAATTAAAAAACTAAACAGTAATTTATATATTATATATAAAAAAAATCATTTATTTATCATTTGGTAATTTAAAAAATTCAAAAATTCCCGCCTAATTCATCCATTTTATTCTTTAACCCTATCAACGCCATTGAAATCAATTTAAATGAGTTATTTGATTGTTCCTCTAATTAATTCGCCGAAATTTCAATTTCATAACAGATCATTACATTTTTTTATATTTAATTAAATTTCAGTCCGAACATCTGCATTACCAACCGAGCTTTCCACGTCACATTGTCCGAGTGTAAAATCGTTTTTTTTTTCGGCGTCAACACCAATTCCCCTCTCTTGTGTAAAACTCAATCCATTATTATAATCATACAATTAATGTAATTGTGAGGTTAGGAAATAAAGAAAAAAAAAAAAATTGACTCAACAATTGTAATAAAACAAAAAAATGGTAAGAAGTGAAAAAAATATCGGAATTTCATTATTATTATCGTACAATAATAAATTATTTATTGTACCATCGTTCTCTACCATTTTTTTTTCCAACCAAATAATATTTTTTTTTTCTTTCGTTTCAATTTAAGTATTTGTGCGAGTGTTATTCGTTCTATGCAATTTTCTCGTTAAAGAATGGCGGAAAATCGACGAAAAATGTATTGTTGTGATAACAATGTGATAAACAAATACAAATTTGTTTATAAAACAGAAAAACTTCAATATTATACTTTCTAACCTTAAAATTTGTTCCCACCCACTTCAGGATGTTGCGGCGTTTTCCGATGATAATTTTGATGTTAAAGAATGGATCAACAAAACATTTAAATCAGCCGAGGCACAAGATGACAAAGACGTGAGTCATATCACTAATAATTTCATAATCAACAATTATTCACATACATATATATCTGTAGATGCAAATACAAAAATAAAAATTAATAACTCGCGAGTTCCGAATGGTTTTCCAACGGTTATTTTGCGTGTTCAAATACGCACGATTTCTCCTCAACTTATTTATTTACTCTCTATCTAATAATTATTTATTCAATTAATTAACACGGAAGTTTAAACACACGAAAAATAATTGGATTTTTTGATCATTTACTATCTCACTCGCACTTTTTGCCTGCACGGACTTGATGGCGTATTATATTTTATGAGTTGCGGTCAATGCCACTCTATGACGCATTTTTAAAATGATAAAAAATTTTTTTTTTTCTCTTCCATCTCACAACTCTTTCTGTTCTCCACTTTATTTTACACACTTTAATGCATCATAATTCTCAATGCCCCCTTTAATTGGAATAATTATTGTTAATATTGAATTCAATGATTTCAACAATGAGAAGAGAAATAAAAATGAAATTGAAATGATAAAAATAAATTTGACATCATTTTACTTGTTGAAATGAAACTTTTCACGATTATTTGATGGTAATAAATTTCTATTTGGTAATTATTTATGAGTAATTATAAATATTGAAGACTAATTTATGTTTTTGATGATTTTTTTAGGCATTTGTATCATCGCTTGTATCAAAATTGCAATTATATGTGCAACAAGTCAATGGATCACTTGAGGAAACGAGTCAATCAGTATTGTCGAATTTACCAAGAATTGTACGTGATACGCAGCTATTGCAACAAGAAGCGATTGCACTTAAGGACAAAATGAGTATTGTAAAGGAGGAGATAGTGAGGGTGAATATAATCTTAATAATAATTGTTATTAATTCAATTTCAATAATTGGAGGTTAATTTGTGGAATTTTATTGTGTGAATTGTTGTAAAATAGGTGGAGAAAGACACGGCACTTTCAATGTCGTCTTTAGAGAAAATTGATAAAATGAAAACTGATTTACAAACTGCTAAACAGAGTTTGCATGAAGCAGACAATTGGACTGTCCTTGCTAATGATGTTGAAGAGGTTTGTCTACAATTTTGTAATCCTCAAATTATTTTTGCTTTATTGAACATGAAAATTCGTTTGACCATGTACGACATGGAAATTTAATCATTTCAATTGATCTGACTTGAAATATATAATTTTTCGAGTATTTCAAGTGTTAAAACGATGAATTTTTGAAACAAAGTCCACTCAAAGTCTTACAGAATGAAAAATAAGTTTTACTAATTTATTTTATTTGATAATCAAATCAAATCGCGGAAGGAAAACATAACCAAAAACTAATTTTATAACCTCAAACAAATCCTCAAAAGTTTTAACCTACAAAAATCTTCAACTTTCAGGTCTTTGAATCCGGCGACGTTGAATCAATTGCAATAAAATTATGCAGCATGCAAAAATCATTGACAATGTTAATAACAGCAACAGATTACGAAGAAAAAAAGTTACAACTCGAAGGTTTAAAAAATCGTTTAGAAGCCATAACATCACCGCAAGTAGTGCAATGTTTTACCCAAAACAATTACGAAAAATCAAAATATTACGTTGAAATATTTCGTAATATCGATCGTCTTCCACAATTACTAAAATATTATCACAATTGTGTTAAAGTATCATTATTACAAGAATGGCGTAAAATAATTGAACAATCTAACGACAATACCAACACAATTTCATACAGTTTGCATTTATTTTACGATAAATTATTATCCGAATGGCAAAATCAATTGAAATATTTCAATCAAATATTTTCCTTGACAAAAATCGACAATTTAATTGATATTTATTCCGATTTAATTCGAAATCTCGATCCAAGTTTAACAGATTCAATTAATTTATCATTAAAACAACAATCAAACGCAATGCAATTAACATTATTAATGGAATTGAAACAAATAACGCGAAATTTTGCAAATAATTTGAACAGTTCAATCGAAGTAACTTTAAAATCAAACGAATTAACCGATCCAAATAAATCATTGTCATTAGCTCAAGCTATTTATTCACCCTACATAACTTATATATCAAAGTACAGCATTTACGAAATTGCATTATTAAATCAACAATTAAATTCAATCGATTGTAATCATGAAGATTTAAGTGATACAATTAATTCATTGTCATTAAGTGTTTCAAAAATAATTGACTATTCTTCTGAAGCAAATAAACGTTGTAAATTATTTACAAACGGTTGCAATTATCATGGACTATTAAAAGCGTTAAATAATTTCTTCAAACAATATCTCGATAAATATCGTTTATGTTTAAAGCAAATCGAACGTCGAATGTCCAAACATGAAGATTGGAATTTATTTCAAATGTGTTTAACATTAATGCAAACAGTTGGTGATTTATCAGTACAAATTGAACAATTGGAAAAAACGTTAGTTATAAATATTGTTGAGGCTAATAATAAATTATCATTGTCAACAATTTCAGTATTTGAACAATATAAAATATTATTATTAACTCAAGCAGGTCGGAATGAATTAAATGAATTAATTTTATCACTTCAAGATAATGATAAAACAATTTTGGATTCAGTTAAGAAATTAATTAATAAATTTAGTGGCGATTTACATCGCACGACTTATGATGTTATTTTCGCACCGATTTATACTCAATTAATGTTTATACAAAAAGCACCAGCGTGGTCAAAAAATAGTAATGGTAATATAAATAATGAGAATCATTTGATGAATTTAAATATGGATTTGCCAGATTACAGTTTTGCACCACAGGAATATATAACTCAAGTTGGACAATATTTAATGACATTGCCACAACATTTAGAGCCGTTTTTATTGCGTGATAATCCTAGTTTGATGCACGCTTTAAGAGCTGCTGATACACAATACACTACAGGCTCGTCTGAATCAGGTTTTACTGATATATTGTTGGGAATAATTGCTAAAGGAACTTGCCAAATGTTTCAGGATCAAGCGTTGGGTATTTGTGAATTGAATTCAAGTGCTTGTAAACAATTAGCTACTGATATTGATTATTTGGGCAATATTTTAGAAGAATTGGGATTGTCTTTGTCAATTAATTTACAACAAATGTCGCAATTGTTGAGATTGTCGGTTGATGATTATTTGAATGGTAGTGCTGGATGTAATCCGCGAATTGTTGCGGCGATTAGGCAAATGCGTAATATTGCGTCGTCTGGATAAAAATGATTTTTTTGTTTGAATTTGAATTCATTTGAGGGATTTATTTTTATAAGTCATGAAATTGTTGTTGGTGGTCGAATATTTAACCGTTATTTTATATAATAAATATTTATTTGTGATTATTTATCTGGTTTTGTTGCTTAATTCGACATTGTGAAGTTTATTTGCTTAGAAGTTTGTGATTTTTGTCTGCATTTGAGTGGGAATTTGAAGATTGTTGTACTATTGAAGAATTGCATTGTTCTGAAGTGCATTCTTATAAATTTTCAACAATAATTGAAGTTAATTTGGTATTATTTATCGTTTTAATTGTATGGTTATACAATTTTATTCGTTTTTAAGGTAACTGAGCTCTTTGTTAGCCTCAGAATTCCAAATTTTTTATTATATTTCAAGTTTATTTGGGTTAATAGTCGGTTTTTTCATTAAAAACCCGACTAGAAAGATATATTTATCAATATTCATCATTTTCAATCAATAACTATTTGATTTTACAAAAATTTTCACTGACCTGTTCATTCCTGTTGATCCATGCTGGTGAATTCCATGATTTCTGCTTTTTTCATCCATTTCCATCGTTCCATTGTCGATTTTTTTGGTTAAATATTGTCCTAGAATCACAATCCATGATTATTTACTATTTATTTATCAATTTACAACTAATTTAAACAATTGCTAATCTTTTGCGTGTTCAAACCTGTTCATGTCGCCTGTTACTCCGTTTTTTCCAATATGGCGTCATGTAAACGACTGCGCACACTGATTATGGGGTGTGTGCGCATTATTCAAACAAACCAATTCCCGCTATTAGAGAATTCATTTTCCAAAATGGCGTTTCGGCGGGAAGAGTAGATCGAATCTTCTTTACCATACATAGATAAACGAAAGAGATGGCGCTAGTTGCTACCGGCACAGCCGCCATTTTGCAATGGTACGTGGTATTTCCGGTGCGTCGGATACAATCGTTCTATAAGCGGAGCGAGCACATGTGTGTGATAAATCGTAGCGTCGAGTTAGACATACATCATGGTGAGTAAAATTATTTCATTTATTCTTGTTTTATTCATCATTTATAACTTTTCGATTCTTTTTCGAATGATTTTCAATTACAAATCAACGATTAACCCTAAAATATCATCGATTATTAACTCGTGATGGCCAAAAAAACTGTTTCATAACCTCAAAATTCATTATGGATTAATAGAATTGTTTTTCTTCGATTGATAATTCAAAAATCAAAAAACATTCAGCATTCTTCACTCATTTAACCTCAAAATGAGAGATCAATGGTAATACAAATGAATAAATATGAATTTTCTTATTATTTACAGTCGCTCTTCGTGTTGTACGAGCATGCAACCGGCTACGCTTTATTCAGCGTGAAAGAATTCGAGGAGGTTGGAATGCTCCTACCTCAAGTGGAAGCATCAGTAACTGACTTATCAAGATTCAATTCAATAATAAAATTGGCTGGCTTTTTACCATTCAAAAATGCGCTATCAGCATTGGAAAATATCAACAGTATATCAGAAGGTATCGTACCAGAAGATCTTCAATTATTCCTGGATTCTACAGTTCCAAAATCAAAAACAAAATGCACTGTTGGAGTAGCAGATCCAAAGTTAGGTGCAAGCATAACTGAAGCTTTGGGTATCAAATGCGATCATACTGGCGCAATACCAGAATTAATTCGTGGAATTCGTCATCATTTCCATAATTTAATTAAAACTCTAAATGCACATAGCACAGCAATTGCACAATTGGGGTTAGGTCACAGTTATTCACGAGCTAAAGTCAAGTTCAATGTTCATCGTGTTGATAATATGATTATACAAAGTATCGCATTGTTAGATCAATTGGATAAAGATGTTAATACGTTTAGCATGCGGATACGTGAATGGTACAGTTATCATTTCCCAGAGCTCGTTAAAATTGTTCCTGAAAATTATACTTATGCTAGAGTTGCGAAATTTATTAAAAATCGTAAGGAATTAACTGATGATAAACTTGATGGGTTGGAGGAAATAGTTATGGATAGTGCTAAGGCACAGGCAATTATTGATGCTTCTAAATCATCGATGGGAATGGACATTAGTCCAATTGATCTTTTGAATATTGAATTGTTTGCGGCTCGTGTTGTTGCATTGGCTGATTATCGTAGACAATTGGCGGAATATTTGCGTTGTAAGATGAAAGATGTTGCGCCTAATTTAGCTACGTTAATTGGTGATCAGGTCGGTGCACGTTTGATTGCACACGCGGGTTCGTTAACGAATTTGGCTAAATATCCAGCGTCAACAGTGCAGATATTGGGCGCTGAAAAAGCTCTGTTTCGTGCGTTGAAAACTAAAGGGAATACACCAAAATATGGTTTGTTGTTTCATTCTACTTTTATTGGACGCGCTGGTACAAAAAATAAAGGACGAATTTCACGTTATTTGGCGAATAAATGTTCGATTGCTTCGAGAATCGATTGCTTTACTGATGCACCAACGACTATTTTTGGTGAAAAATTACGTCAGCAGGTTGAAGATCGTTTGAAATTTTATGAAACTGGTGATGTACCGAAGAAAAATATTGAGGTTATGAAAGAGGCATTGGCTGAAGCTGCTGAAGTTATCAAATCAATTGAAGATAAAATTACTGAAAGTGATAAAGGACAAGAATCAGCGAAGAAGAAGAAGAAGAAATTGAAACGAAAATTGGGAGAACAGGAAGAAGTTAATGGCGATATGAATGGTAATAATAAAGTCAATGAAAATGGCGGATCAAATGGAACTGAAGAAAGTCCAGAAAATGGCAACAGTGAAGAACCGCCAAAAAAGAAAAAGAAAAAGAAGAAGAAGAACGAAAGTGAATAGAAATATTGTAGATATTATTTGTATTCTTTGTTTTTTTTTCTATGTATATCTAAAAAACTTATTTTTTAAACATGGTGGTATTGTAATTGTTAAGAAAAAATTCACCGTGTGGTAAATTTTTCGCTCGTTTTTGCCGGTAATTTCATCAGAATGAATTAAAAAATTATCAAATTAACTTCATCGACAACAATAATTATTTTTTTGAATAGATTCTTTGGCTTTTTGGTAAATGTTTCGAGTTATTATTTATATAATTCACGTTTTGACTTGTTAATTAATTAAATAATACGTTAGAAAAATTGCAGACGATTTAAAGATTAATTTTTGTTTCTGGTCTTTTTTTACTTTTGGAATTTCATTTTCTTCCATTTCCACCGTGTAAGTTAATATTTCTATGTATATATAAGGAAAGTATATCGTTTGTAACAAATCAATCGATAGCATAATCAATAAATAAATAAAACAAAAATATAAACAATTTATTTGCTTTTATTTCAAAGTGAAATGGCGGACAGGGAGTTTTTTCCAATTGGCGTGAACAAAATTTCTAGAACTTCGCCATCGATTTTATCATACGAGTGCTCGTTGTATTCATAAGGAAATTCTCCATCGTCCTAACTAGAATCAAGAACATCCCTAAGAAACTTCTATTTTTTACACTGACATAAAGTTGAATTGAATATCAAATGATTGAAGGAGGTTAAGGTAAGTCATGAGAAAATAACAAAACAAATTAAAAATATAAATTTAACACCAGCACCAATGAGCATTTTAATAAAAGGAATCAAAATATAATTGTAAAACAACTATTAATAATAATTACATTAACAAAAAAAGAAAAATTATATATATTTATAAATGTATATAAAAAAAATGTTGGAATTTTAATATTTTCCATTTTTTTTCGGAGTTCCTGATTTCAGTTTTCTTTTTGTTATTTTGTGTACACAAATTCTTTTCACATCGCGTTTTATTATATATGTACATATTGATATATTCATTTATTATTTAACAGGAACATCCATATAATTGTTTATTTTTCCTTCTAAATAAAAACAATTTAAAGACATTTTTTTACGATTTCATTTGATGAAATTTTCTTCTTTTTCAACCTTCACACATGCACACAAATTGTTGAAAATGTTATTTACATAAAAATTAATATTCTAACGTATTTTTTTATCTTTTGTTTGTTTTTTTTTCTTCAATTATTTAAACCTTAATACTGCTAATTAATTAATTAATCTTTCTATATCATTTATTAATTTTTTCTTGTTTTTCATAACATTCTCAATGTGTGATGTAAATTGTAAATGCAAAGAAAATAATATCAACGGAAAACAATTGGTATATTAATTAACAATTGATAAATTGCTTATTTAATTTAATTAATTAGTTAATTAATTAATAAATGGAGAGTAAAATTAAAGTTTTTCTTCTTTCTGGATAGTTTTCTCCTTTTTTTCTCTTCCAAATTTTATATTCAGTCGCGGAATGAGTGAAACAATTCAAAATAATTATTTATAAAAATTATTCAATGATTATCAATTATTAATAACATTCAAAAATTATTTTTCACCAACTTTTTGTATTATTAAACGACTTTTTTTTCTTTCTTTCATTCAAATTCTATACGGATATGTTTCCAATTAAATTATTTCAGCATTGCATAATTGTTTACTCCATTTTGTTGTTGTTGTTGTTGTTATTTTTATACAATATATTACATTACATAATTATTTATTGTTATAATATTTTTTTGGAATGATTCTAATTATTTCTGTTTGTTTGCTTTTCCCACGTATTTTTTTCATTTGTATTTTTGGTCAGAATTTATTCTCAATTTTTAATTTAAACAAATTCTATTTTATTATTTTACCATACACACAAAATATTATTGCGCTTTTTATTTTGTGCAACAGTGGATTAAATATTTTCCATTCTGTTTATTTCCTTTCTCTTCTTTTTTTTTTCATATTTTCATTTTTATCTTTGTAAAATCGGTGGAAATATTTTTAAATTCGTGATGGGGAAGCACACGTTGTAATTATCGCAACATTAATTAAAAAAAAGAAAAAGAAATCATTTTACGAATGTACAATAACAATATATAACTTTTTTCTTTTTTTTACTGATCATTTTGCCATTTTTCTGTAGCAAATGATAAAAAAATTCATTTCAATTTTGTTTTTCGTTCATTTACTCAAGGGGGAGAGAATGAAATTTGAATTTAATAAAAAGGAAAATTAGCTGCGAGGAAGTTTTATTGTTGGTTATGTTGAATTTTCATATTTATTGAAAATTTGAAAAAAATGTTGGACTCGATGGCTGTTGCATCAATGGCTGTTGCATTCTCATTGTTGAAGCTTTAATAAATAAATTATTAATAATATTGTAGTGATAGAACGTTTATTATTATTAATATTTATTGTTTAATATTGATTTTATTTACCAATAGATCGTTGATGTTGTGGACTTGTTGTTGCCAATTGATTCATTGTTGGCGCTGGTCCAGTTTGTTTTGTTTTTTTTCCAAGTAAATTATCTAAATCAATTTTCAATCCGGATTCTGCCCAAGTTGAACCAACTTGTATTGGTGTGTTTTCACTTTGAGGTTCAGAAGTTCGTTGATTGATTGGAGTTGGTGATAAAAATCCAGTATCTGTTGAATTTATATCTTATCAAACAATTTCTACACCAAAAAACAACCAAAAGAGCCCAAAATCATTCCAAAAACTAATTTTTCTACTAAAAAATCAATAAAATTTGATCAATAATACCAAAAATGCTTGAAAATAATCTGCAAAGCATTCATTTGCCAAAAAAAATCATCAAATTTGATCCAAAATAGCCAACAAATGAAAAAGTGAGGTTAGAAAAGCCCAAAAAATGATTTTTGATCATTAAAATGTTAAAAATTATCAAATTAAATCTTTTTTTTTACAAATTCCAGTTGTTATTAACTAAAAACATGAAATTGTCTTTAACTTTCGATAGATAAATAGAAAATTTGGTGTAAAATTGATGAATATTCATCCAAAAAAGCATAAAAAAATTTATTCATTCAATACCTGGCAATAAATTGGCACACAATTCAGCATTTCCACTACTACTACTAAAATAATTAGCACTACAATCTCCAAAAGCATCATAATCCGTCAATAAATCCGTGCTCATGCCTAAAATAGCAAAAAGAAAGAAAAAAAAACAAAAAAGAATAAACAAAAGAACAAAAGAGAAACAGAGTTGTAATTTAATTTACCTGAATTGTTATTCGTATTTTTCATTGCTGTTGTTGCTGAAATTTGATTGGTCAATCTCATTCCTGAATCGTTGATCAAATTCGTAATTCCAATTGGTGAATTAGTCATAAATAAATCGCTATTATTTGCACCATCGGACATTTTATTATTTCCCATTTGAATAGAATTAATTGGAGCGACTGTTGCACTTAAATTGCTCATAAAATTCGTTGACGATGACGTAACTGGCCAATTATTATCATTATTTATCGTAATTCCAGTATTAAATGCCGATGTAAAATCCGCAAATTCATCATTATTATCAATTTTAATATTATTATCACCAAATGCATTATTGAAATCACCAAAATTTACATTATCCACTTTAATATTATCATTACCACTACGTGGATTGAAATCATCATCATTATCAATATTTATTTGTTTATCATTATCATTTTCACTATCAAATAGATCATTTAAAATATCATTTTTACTTTTAACAACTGCCGGTTGTTTTAATGGCGATGACATTAAATTACCCTGCGTTATTTCATTCGTTATTTTAATTGGTGATGCTGTTGATGTTGATAATGATAAATCTTTGCCATAATTAGCAGCAGCACCAAGATCAACTTTTTTTAATGTTTTTGTATTTGATAATGGTCGAGTTGGTGAATTATTTGCAGATGTTGTAGTGAATTTTCGAATTTTATCCAAAGTATCAAGCGTTTCTCTCACATCTTTGTCGATACCTTTTTTTGTTTGTTGCTGACATGATTGATAATGATTATTGTCATTGTCTGAATCTTCACGTTCACCATCATCGCTATTATTTCCATCGTCATAACCTCCACCTCCATGTGTATTACGTTCCCAATCATTGTAATTATCATTTGATTTATTTTTTTGCCATTTTGGATTGTCTGACCAACGATCACCACCGCCACTTCCATTATTTCCGTTACCAAAATTCATTCCCATTGCTCCACTCGACATACCAACGTATTTATCTTTATTTTTCTTTGCTTTTTTACGCTCGTCACGTAATTTATCATCATCTTGTATGAAATCTATTAATTCACGTACTTTATGTCGTACATTTATTCCTTGATCTTTTCCTATTTCATCAATGTATGTGTAATTCTCAAGGGAACGTAAGTCATATATGTGCTCGCGTGAACTCGTTACAACACGTTCAGACCCGTTACGAACTAAATAGTTTAATAGCAATAAACTCTGAAAACATTAAATAATTTATTTATTGTAAATTGAATTAATATTTTTCTTCCTTGACGTCATTTTGAAATACGTTGGATACTTTCTGTGATTACTGCTGACTCAGAATTGATATGGAAAGTTAATTTGTAGTCATAAAACTGCAATTCTGATAACAAAAAATGTTTTCCACTTCAATTACACAAAAAATTGAATTCTTCATGAATTTAAAACTAATTAATAAACTACATTCATTAACATTCTATTGTTCAATTTATCATCAATACTTCCATCATCTTCATAATTAATTAAACAGTAAAAAAATTAGTTAATAAATTAATTTCTTCAATTTTACTCCAAACATAACCAACAATTTCTTTCTTTCCAATTCTTTTTTAAAATACCAAATGAATAAATTTCTTTATTTAATTCACAGGTGTAAGGGAATATCATCCAACGTATTTCATTATCAGCTCATTAATCCCTTAAAATTAAATAAATTAATAAAAAAACATTCAAATTTTCTTTCACCTTATAAGTTCGACGCCAATTGCGTTTATTTTCTTGCAACATTCTTTTCCATAACATGGACATCACTTCGGGAAATTGTTCATACGTAAATGTAGCTTGGGCAAGTTCTTGCATCATAGCACCTGTAAATGATACAGACATCAGTGTGAGTAAATGAATATACATATATATATACCTATCTCATAACATGTTACGTTTGCTGTTTTTATTTTTCGTTATTCAACCACACGAATTGAATGCATTCATTTATATGTATACATTAACAATTGTCGATTGGAGTTTAGTATTAACAGATACAAGGCCACAATTGTGAACGCAAAATGACAATGAAAAGAAAGTTGATATGCAATGAAAAACAATAACGAACGAAAGAAAAAAAGACACACTATGATTGCAGTGAAATAAATATATTTGAAATAAAATTGAATTGAAATATCAAATTGTGATAAATTTCACGTTATCATTCTTATCTTTTGTTTGATTATTACAAGTGTTTGAAATTTGTTTATTTTTTATTTCCTTCTTTCATTTTAAAAGTTCGAATTGCATGAAGTCATTAATTCTTAAATTCTTATTGATTGATAATTCTAGTTTCTGCTGTGATATGAAGTCTGCTAATTGTGAGAACAATTCGATATTTCATTTAAGATGAAGATAAAGTACAGAATCCGAATCGCTGCATGAAAGAATCAGCTTTAATCACATTAAAATCAATATTTCCACAAATATCACCCCCTAGAGAGAATAAATCTACCCTAAGAATACTCCCCTTAGTTTTTCTCTTCCTGTTCATAAAATAACCTCATAAATATAAAATATTAATAATAGGTTATGTAATTAATAAATTCAGGATTTTTTTTTTTGTTAAAATATTTCATTTTCTTCACCTGTAGGTCCCCAAGCATCATCATTTGTAGCTTCTCTAACTTTAGCCTCTGTATCCGTGTAATTCATCACCACATTGGTCCTAAAATCGCAGCCCATCATCAAATCCAACAAAACAAAAACAAATTTACAATTAATAATTAAATTAACAATCAAAATATGAATAAACAATGAAACAGTTGAACTAAATTTTTTTTCAGGTTAGAATACAGAATGAAAAATTAAACAATTGAAAAACGAAATAAATAAATAATGAAAATTCTTACGCTTTGTCCATCAATTCCCGCACTTTCCACATGTTCATGATGAATTTGGGTGTGTGTACAAAGTGCCAACCAAAAAGAAAATAAATCACACAATATTGTTGTGTTATTTTCAATTATTTCTCTTATTCACCACCAATTTCAGTATATGAAAATACGAAATAATAATGATAAACATATATACAACGAATAGAAAATGAGTTTTTGTGTTATTTTCCAACCCACTGGATTTTCCAATTGGGTCTCTTCATCCAAAATACATTTGGCAAATCAAATTATCAACTATTTTTTTCCCTTTCTCCAATTTCTCACATATATTATACACACATATATATACATATAATAAAAAAAATGTCCAACAGATTCACACAGTACACACACTTTATACACCCATTGCCACAGAGAGATAAAAGAGCCAGGTATAAGTGTGTGTATGTATAATATACGAGAACGTCATCAGGTTGCCATGTTTTACCTTCCACGTTCCCACGAAATTCCCCCACTTATTCATTTTCTTTAATCTACCCCTACTACAATTTACCCCCACTTTACTATCACAAACTTATTTTTTGCATGCGCGAACTCGTTCAAACAACCGACCAATCATTTGCATCAATTTTACAAACCAGTTCAACTTATAATTTTAAATTTTCATTTTGTCGTTTAGACAGAGAGGAAATTAAGAAGATAATGCGATAAAGAGAGAGGGAGGAATAATCATTTTCCAAAATTATATAGCGAGAATTAACGATGCGAAACAATAACAAATGTCTGATTTTATCATCTTTTTTGTCCTTCTAGAAATAGCAAATATTTCAATGTCGTTATCAATTTTCATATATTTATTATGTAAATTATTATTGTTATTATCATCAATTATGATGATTATTGAATTGTTATTGGATTTTTGTGTCTATTATACATGACATGAGATTGTACTTTCGACGATCTTATCGTAATTGATAACGGAAACAAATTCCTATGATTTTGATAAATTTCGTTTGAAATCCTTGGAATTGTATTTGATGAATTTATTCGATTGTCTATGTGTTGGTGAATGAGAAAAAAATTGGGGCCCAGGGCGTTTTTTGATAGAGATACGGCCCTGAGCATTAGTACGAGACTATCCGATAGAGGCGCTGGTGTTCTATTCGTTTGATGTAATAGTGATGAACATTGGCTGATGGAAATTCAAACGGACGAGTTAGTGAACGTCTTCATGAAACACGAGCCAATGAGAGATGGTAAATGAGTTTGAAATGAACGAATCACAGCGTTTCTTATATAAGTAAGAACCAATTCGGGGCGTCTTGTTGAAGGAAGAGTCATTAGTAACCGGCAGACACAGCGGAGCAGAGGGATATTTTCGCGCTGCCGGACTTTGTCGATTTTGGAGCTAATGGCGAGGAAATAATAATGAATTTTGGTAGAAAATGATGTTCATAATGGATGGGATGAAGAATTTTAGTGGATAAATGGCGGATGGCAAGGTAATTTAATGGATTAGCATAACAAAAAGTTCGCAATTGTTTTTTATTAGATGATAAAATTCTTTCCAAAATTTGCATGAAATGGACGAACAGTTGAACAATCTCAAGCCTGATTATTGCATTTAGGTTAAATAATAATCCAAAGATTCAACAATTGAATTGAATATATTTATTTCCAATTTTTCTGTAAAAAAACAACTTTTTATCCTCTTTGTTCTTTTGTTTTCTTCTCATTCTTATTTTACGCCATTTTATTCATGATAAAACGATTAAATATTAACGAAAAACGAATATTTATCATCAATTTCATTATTTTAAGTCTAGAAGATTCGAAGTAAACAAAAAAAACTAACCAAAACAAAACAGACGATTTTATTCGCCTATGAATTTCGCAGAATTGCAGGCTTGAGCTTGTTCTCTTTACTTCCGAGAATTTGGCACTCTACCGCCATTTGTTCACTTCAATTTTTATTCCATCAGTGAATATTTCCGCAATCTAATATAACAGCAGATACCAATACTGTTTTATAAATTTATAAATTCGTCATTAGTTTATTTCATTGTTTATAACAATTTCGCGACGTGAAAACGGTCGGTAATGTCGGTATTTCATTTTTCTTTATCCATTTTTTTCTTTTTTTTTTTTGTTAATTATGTTCGTTTGTATGCAAAGTGGAAATTAAGTTCGTAAATGGATGAAAAAATATCGTGATCAGTTTATTAGTGTGTTTGTGTTCATTTTTATTGGATACGTGAAGAAACCAACGATTCAAACAGGATTACTCAAGATTGTCCGTTATACATGAAATCATATCGTCGTTGACTTCATGTATAAATTATAAAACGCGTTGAATTATTTTCTAATTAGTTTTCGTGTCGGGAAAGAAAAGTTTTTGCATGAAAAAAAAATGCGGGAAAGTTGCTGGTTGCGCGGCAACTCGTGGAATTCAAAAGTAATAATGTTCTTAATTTTGTTCCGTTTCGTATTGTGTAAATTGTGCCGAAATAATTATGGATTACTTGAAGAATTACCAAATGTTTTCTGCTCATTGTTCGGTGAGTTGCATGAAAATTAATATCCAATTTTAATTTTGTACTTTATTGGTCTTTTGTGTTATTTACTGGACATTTTTTACGTCCTTTTTCAGCCTTAGAAACCGCGAATTTGCAATTTGTTCATTTACATGAACAAATAAAGCACATCCTGATAAATTAATTCTAACAAAAACTGTTTGTTACCGACTACAGTCGGTAATATCTTAATCTACTATTACATAACATGGTCAGACAGGTTTTGATAATGTTTATGAAGATAATGTAACTTTCTATCTTCTCTACATTTATTTTCGATTATTCTCGACCCAGTCTCGAGTATGTATAGTGATAATATTATACACTGTGTTAGTGTGTGCTCTCATACAAGTTCGAACAGGAATTTTTCACGGCATTTATCAAAAAACTAAATAATGTCGTTCCCCAAACTCGCTAGCGTAAGTACAAATGAAAATTACATTAAATTACTAAATATATTTAACAGAGTATGACAAAGTTTATCAAATAATTTCCTGTTACTATTTAATTATTATTTTATCATCTTACCTAACCTCACTTTCGATTAGAGAAATGAAGAAGAACAAAACGTAATAATATAAATATTATTAAATCATTTACAGGAATTATATTATTTTCCAAAACCAAATCGTTGGCAAAAAGGAATTGGAGCAGAATTGCCAGAGGCTTATAAAAAATTTTGGCGTGAATGGAAATTAACAAAACCAACTGCAGTTCATTATGTAGAACGAGACGGAAGATATGAAATTAGTAAACAGACTGGTTTAGTGTAAGACAATGGAACAACAACGCAATTGTTTTTATTAATTATTTTATTTTTAATTGCAATCGAGTTTCGTTTATTAATAATTTTTGTCTTTTTATAGAGTTCCAATACAAGATTATCCACTGCCGTTGAGATATCCAAAGGAAATTGACGAGGGAATTTGGGGTGGTGAAGCTGTTGTGCAGGGTTTGAGAAAGAAAGGAAAGTTTAAATTACCAGTTGCGAAATTTTGGGCACCAAAACTTCTTAAATCTGTTGTTTATAGTGAAGTATTGAATTATTATATGAGAACAATTGTTACACGTCGAACAATCGATTTAATTCATGCGAATTATGGATTTGATCATTATTTATTGAAGGTTAAAGAGACATTTTGTTTATGCATTGGAATATTTAAGATAAGAAGAAGGTTTAATACAGTTTTGTGGATTTTATTTCAGACTCCAGCTTGTGATTTACGTTCATTATTGGCTTTGAAGATTAAAAGAAATATTTTAATTGCATTAGCAGATAAAACTTTGTATCCAGATGATCCAGTGAAGAGAGATGAAATTCTTGAAAAATATCAACAATATTTATCAACGGTAAATTTTATTTTAATCAAATCTTCTGGGGTTTTGTTTGAAATTTGTTTGAGTTAATGAATTTTGTTTTATATTTGATTGTTTTTGATGTTTATTTATACGAAAATTATTCTTTTCTTTTAGTATACAAGAGAAGAAATTGAGTGGTATGGATTGTCATATCGGGAGGCGTGTCAAAAGCACGTTTTGATAAAAGAAGCAGAAAATGTTATTGTGCCATTGAAATTTAAATATAGAACGGAATTAATTGCGAAATTCGAAGCGATGAAATGTGCGAAAGAGCAAGAAATTGAAGCAGCAAAACAAGAAGAGAAAAAATCAGAATCGTCTTGGTTGTCACGTGTTAATCCTTTTTCAAAGACACCAAAAGTGTAATAACATTTCTATTCTTTTTACAACAATTATAACAATAGTTTGTAAATAATATTAGCAAATACAAACGAAAACTTGAGAGAAAAATCGCTCAGAAATACAAAAAAATTGAAGAATTAATGAAATAACTTTTACGCATTTTTGTTTTTCCATTGAAATTTTATTCTTTAACACTTTTTTTTATTTATTATATATTTACATTTGTCTTTTTTTATTGGAATTTTCGATTATTTCACACAGCACACACGAAAATTCCGAAGAATTTAAATTAGAAGAAAAAATAATCTACGAAAAAGAAAAAAAGATTTTCTTTTTTACATTTCATCAATTTTTCTACGAGGGAAACGAAATTTTTTTATGAAATACTACACTCTAAATCGCCTTCTTTTGGCAAACAATCTAACATACAAGCAATAGCGCGTGTGATATACGTCATAGTACCAAAACTACCGCTCGGTGCACTGTCATAAAAATGTTGACAAATATAAGCTGCACCGCCACATAATAAAGTTCCCATTGGTGTTGTTTCTCTTTGATCTTTGGGTTTGGCACAGCACAAAGTTGCATCACCATCGCTTTTCATCTATCAAACAATCAACAAAAGAATTTAAATTAATTAATTTATCACCCGCAAGAAGAGAATGAAGACAAAAAGAATTGAATTTAGCAACAATTAACTCACTTGATCTTCCAAAAAAATTGCATTA
Source organism: Meteorus cinctellus (assembly GCA_030523045.1). Lineage (NCBI taxonomy): Eukaryota > Metazoa > Arthropoda > Insecta > Hymenoptera > Braconidae > Meteorus > Meteorus cinctellus. The sequence goes on along the minus strand of JAPYZF010000521.1, from coordinate 7,480 downwards.
GCTTTATGTGCTAAACCTTCAACGACAATTAAACCACCCAATGATGCTGCAATGTTGTATTCAGTAACTAAAGTCAATACCATTAAAGCTTCGACAATTAATTGTCGATATTCAGGTTGTGGAATAGCATTCAAAACAGTTTCAACCGCAAGAGCAAATTTTAATTCACCCGAAGTCATTTCTTGGGTTAAATTTTGCGGTAATAATTTTCCTTCAATAACAAGACCTTGACAACGTTCTAAAACTTGCCAAACACGCGGATAAAAATCTCTAGGAACACGATTTAATGCTCCGTCTAATCTACGACGTCTTATCCATTGGCCTTGTTTGTCTGGTTCCATTTCATTGCCGTCTGTTTGATCGACATTTAAAAATCCACCGATTTGGGATTTTTTACTGACACGACTTGATTTACAACTGATAACGGAAAAGTTACCTCTGCCAACGCTACTTATTGCGAATTCTTTGCCACTCATGATGTGATGAAGTAAATTTTTCATTTCGAATGGCGAAAGATTGAGCAAATGTTCTGATGCTTCTTCACCAGTGCAAATTAATGTTCGTGATAATTCTGTTGCCATTACTTGAATTATTAGACCGACTCTTAATCGTAACATTTCGAGGAATAATTGTGGCTCAGTGCGGATAAACATTGCAAGATAAACTAATAATTCTTGGGTTAACATTGCTGTTGATTCATCATCGCCGTAAGCGATATGAATTAATGAACGCAATTCATTTTCAGGCAGTGGTGCTATTATTGTTTGTTCGTTTGATGGTGGCATACCAACTGTTACTTGCTTTTGACGTACTAATAAATCTGTAACGGCTTTTGCTAAGTCTTCGACACGTTTTCCTAACATTCCAGCTGTATGACGTACCAGACCCCACATTTTTTGCTGACAAGCTTTTTCATAGAGACCTTTTAGGAGATCTTTTACCAACACTGCATGACCATTTTCAACCATTCCTGTTTCGTAGTGTAGTCCTTGTGAATCTACCTGTGAAAATTATAATTAATTAAATATATCTGAAGAAAATTAACAATTGGGACGAAATTTGGGGAATTTTTGTGAGAGTTTATGAAAATTTGGGGTACTATAGTACGAATATGAAATAATTGTAAGAAAATTTGATAAGTTCGTTGAATTTTGGAGATTAATTGTCAAAAATTTGATGAGTTTGTTGAATTTTGAAGATTAAATGTCAAAAATTTGATGAATTTGTTAAATTTCGAAGATAAATTGCGAAAGTTTTTTCAAAATGTTGGAAAATAATTTTTTTTTCTTACTAAATACTGCAATATATCGCCTTGCTCCTCGAGACTTTCAGTTTCACGTAACATTGCGAGCAATTCTTCGACTTCTGTGTCAGCATATTGAGCTTCAGAAGTGTGACGTGCTCGATGTGATTTTGTCGTGACTTTCCATGGCATCACATCATCGTTGAGTGGGTCTGGTGACGGCGTACGTTTCCCATGATCTGATATGATGCTTGTTGGATTCAATGCACCACTTGTGTCAGTCACTTCAATGTATGGACTTGTAGCTAAACCAGACGATGGTCGTCTGTCTTCATTAGCCATATTTAATAATTCAGCTGAATTGATAAATCAAAAAGTTCATCAAAATTTCATTTTATTGTTTATTTGATATTAAACTTTTTGGTTTTTCTTACGTTCAACTGCAATTATTGATCGGGTTTTTTTTATTGCACCCTTTACTGACATTCTACGACGTAAATTCTTTCCTGTTCGTATTGCTGGACGATTTAATAATTCTGTACGATTTGGAAATGATCGCATTAAATGTTCGTCTAAATATTGCGCGACCTGCAACAATTTTGAATTGGCTTTTTTTATGTTTTGTGGGTGATTAATAGGTGAAATATTTTTGGAAGAATTTTTTTGATAGGTTCATTCGATTGCTCTGCGTTTTTACGTTAAGATTCCACTGGTTAAGTTGATGAATTGTGGCATTTGGTAGGAAGATACAAAAGAATAAAGTCAGGAAATCAAAAAATGATTTTAGAACTTTAATTTGACTTATTTTAGGATTTTATGGGCGGATTTTGATTGTTAAATAGTGGATTTGCACGGAAAAAATGTGATTGTTCTTTTGGTGTTGATGGAAATGATGAATTGGATGGGAAAAAGTCAATAATTTACCTGTGGATTTAATTTATCTGGACGTCCATCTTCAGAACTTCCAAGAAAGCTCAAACTCGTAATTGACGAAGTGCTCAAAAAATCGTTAAGATTACCAAGTGAAACTCTTGTTCCATTAATATATCCACTTTTCAATTTTTTCATTGTAGTTATCATTGCAAGAGGGATTTTATTTTGATCTAAAATAATTAATTTGATTATTAAACAATTGGAACGACAAATTTTGTTTAATTTGTGAATTTTGTGTTGGGAATTGGATTGAATTAATGATAAAAAACACATTTAATTAACGCAAACCTAAATGATTGTGTGTTGCAACGAGTGTTACTGTAGGACGTCCAAGCATTTGTCTCCAATTGATGCCAAGAAATGCCAAATTGTTGATAAAAATACTCGCCAAAAATGCTGCATCGTTTGTCACGTAGAATTCGTCAGCGTCAAAATTCTAAATTCGATTTATTTGTCGCATTTTTTTGTTTGGTTCAATCCAAAATGAATTTTTGTTGTTTTTCACACATGCAACACACGCGCACACAACTAAACACATAAGCAAATATTTAAACTGATAAATATTAAAGCCTAACAATTATTAATTCTGTTAAAGACAATGAAAAAATTTAGGGAATTATTTTTGTTGGTTTTATTAAAATAAGAAACTAAATTTGGTTTATTTTTCTCTGGTTTTTTTTGGGGTGGTTAGAGAGATGTTGAATTTACCTAAATGAATATTCTTGAGTGGCATCACAACCAATGGACGACCTAACATATTTTGCCAACTTGACTTCAAGAAATTAATTTCACCTTTGAAAATGTCTATCATTAATTCGTAGTCCGAGGCGATGTAGAATCGCGTCATGTCTGTTAACTGATTTATTTATTATCAAGAGACAACAAAATTTGTTTTAATTAACTTTAGATAATTAATTAGATAAAATAGAGGAGAAAATTTCTTTTATCTTTGAATTGTCTTGAATATTTTTAACTTTATTTTCTATAATAAATTATTAAAATGATTTGTTGGTTATTTCTCTTACCTGAGGTGTAAAAGCGAATATTTTATCATTCAATGAATAAAGTTTGCTTGTACTTAAAATTCCAACGTCTCTAGATTTCCTTCCGGACAGTCCTAATTTTTTATTTCGTCCTGAAACATAAAAATAAATGCGAATTAATTGAAAAATAATTTATTCTTCGATTTAAAATCATTAAATTCAATTTGTTTACGTTGGATTTTCTTTTTCATTCTTACCTAAATAAGTATACAAATGACTTAAAACTTTGGCCGGTTGTACTTCAATTGGTGCAACTTCAGCAATTGTTTGCACATGAATATCATGTTGAGCAATTTTTTCTCTAATTTCTTCATCTTCAGCAAGAATAACAACTTGAACAACAACATCAGGTTTTTTTTCACTGCATAAACGTCGATTTAACGGATCTAATTCACCAACAGCTAAAAAACCTTCTTGCAATAATTTTCCCAAAATATATAACGACTGTGCCCATTTAAATGGACAACGTCCAAGAGCTTCTCTTGATTGACTTCCAGGCTCTGCATATTCAGCTGCAACATTTTCTTGTGCAACTGCATAAAATTCAGGAACTAATTTCATTCCATCATCAGATTTGATCATAATATCTTCTAACAATTTCGTATAATCACTCGCAGCTTTCTCATTCCCTTGGAAATAATAATCCAATATTAAATAGCAGAAAAATAACGGCCATTCACATTCAATATTTTCAAACATTCGCAATTCCCATGGCTCATAATAAAGACGTGTTGGATCTTCTTTAGCTGTTCTGTAACCATCACGTAAAAATCTTTTACATCCATAATTGCCTTGTAATCTTTTTGTTATTGCGTCGCGAGTTAATTGAATTAAATTCGGTTCATCAACTGCAAATGCTGGGAAACTTATTATTGATAATAATCCACTGTCTAATTCTTTTGAATTTGATTCACGTGGTAACATTGATTGTAATACAGCTTGGCATTTTTGTGCTTCGTCTGCTAAAACGTGAATTACTGACGTTGGACCACCGCGTGCACCAAATAAATCTAATTCATTCATTGCTTCCAATGCTGCTTTTGCCATTCCTATACTGCTTGCGTTTAATTCAGGTAGACCGTGATTTGTTTTATCACCACGTTCCCATATTCCGTAATCAGGTGTGCAATAAGCTGATTCAATGTAGAAAACTAAATTTTGAATAAATGCCACCTGGAAAAATTGTTTCGTTGATAAATTTGAGGTTAAAAGTGAATTGTTAAGGTTAGAAACATTGGAGAAATTGTTGGAATAAAATATTTAGACGGGAAATTGATTAATTACCTCATCTAAATTGAAAACAATTTGCAATCCTGACGCAGTCATTTGCGCTAGAATTAATAGATAAAGTGAAACAGCGTCAACTTGTAAATGTCCCCATTCATGATCACCAACAACTGTTTGTCCAGTTGTTGAACTATATTTAGCATGTAAAGCATCCAATGGATTTTGTGTTATTTTGAATTTTTCAACCTTTTCCTTCTGTTGCATCATTGCCATTAACAATCCGCGCATTAATTTAACGCAAGATTGTTCTAATTCGTACGTTTTTGCACGATCTTCATCAGCGTCTGCTATCTTTTTGTAAGCCATTGATAAACCCCAGATTGCTAAAATACAATAAACATTGTCGCGTATCCAAGCGTGTTTTAATTCATCACTTGCTGGGAATAATCCTGTTACAGGATTTTGATGGTTCATTATTATTTTTTGGACTATTCGTTGGTAATAATCTAATCGAACTCCTGAATTACTTCGACTCCTCATCTTGATGAAATGATAATTTGCTTATTTAACCTCGAAATAATTCAAATATAATCTGGAAATCGAGAGAAATAATTACGTTTATCAATCGTATTCGATAGAATGTTTTCAGTTTTTATTTTAGTACAGTTAAAAAGATGTTTTTGAGGTTAATTTTCATTACCTGAATTTAAAAATGTTTTTTTTTGGTGTTTCTGCAATTTGGATATTAAATGTTGTTACTTAATGTTATTGTTGATGATTTACACTGATACATTTTTGCTTGTTTATCGGTGGTTTTTTAAATTATTTATTTATGGCGAGGGATTATAATATTGAACTATGTTGATTGTTTGTTAATAACAGTTTGTCAACAAGAATAATAATGAATGTTTTTGCACTACGTAATTGTGGATTGGACACAATGTGAAACGAATGTCAAATAAATCTTGCTTCATCGTGAAAAAAAAATTTCTTGGTGAATTTTTCGGATGTTAATTATTACCTACAGTCGATAAAGAAAGAATTTTCACTCCAAGAGAACAAAATTTCACACTGAAAATGGAGATTTGAATTGAGAAATCTTCAGAACGTTCTGAAAAAGATTTTACATGGGAAAAAAATCCGATTCTTCTTTATCGACGGTTAATAAAACATTATTTTTAGTCAGTGACCGGGAGAATTGACTTTCTATACATAAACACATAGATAAATAGTAAAATAAATGATAATTAGGTCAATTACTTTTGAAGAACACGAAATGAAGTAATAAAAATATTTTTCCCTCTTTTGTTTCCCCTTTTTTTTCTTTTTTGGATGGTTAAGCAGGGAAAATGAGGTGTTTCCGGTTGGGAAACGTGGGGTAATGAACGGCTGTATGGCATCAAATTTATGTAGGTATAAGTTAGACAACATGATCGCATAAGCACGTACGGTTGGTGCGCGCACGCGGCATTTATCTAACGAGTCTGCCTCGGTTTCCAGCTGTTTCCCCAAAAAATCATCGACCACACAAAAATTGTCTATGATATGAGTGTATTTGTGAGTGTGTTGCGGCATTTATAACATCACTCACTTCCTAGTTTACCTAACTTGAAAAGTCTACTTATTTTATTCCCTTTCATTCTCTTTTTCTTTCATTTATTTTCCAATTCTATTCTTTATCCTCTTCGGCGCATTTTATTTCAACCGTCACTGAATATGTTCAGACAAGTCGCGCGCGCGTATATTACCCCTGTGTGGCCCCGTGCGATTACCAAAGACGTGACACAGCTGGTGGGCAAAGCGAGCAATATGCTAAATAAAAGACACACGCAAGGACAGACAAGGAAAGGAAAAAAAAAAAGATCAAACCTCTCAACAATAATCGACAAAGTATTGAGGGATAAATATTATTTGGGATTTTTTTTTCTTTATTCTTTTATTTCTGGTCTATTTTGGTTGAGTTTTTAGTTACTGGCAAAGGTTTTTATGATGGATTATTAGTTTTGTTGAGTTTATTTTAATTTTGTTGATGTGAAATTTTATTTAATTGTAAAAATGATTGGAATTTTGTTGGAGTTGTTTGAATGAATTATTTTGAAATGGAGTCAAACGTCTTTTAGACAATTGAAATAGACAATGAAAATGTATTTAATATTTGGAAAAGGGGAAATGAGAGAAAGGGAAATGAAAAGTGAGGGAAATTGTTGATGAAGAAGAAGACAGAGATAAATGGGAAGGAAAAATATTAATAGATTTATGGAGTATAAATGAAAATAAGGAGAAAATATGTACAAATAGTTGAACTATTGTTACGGCTGCTGTCGGCTGATCAAAATCTTGCCATTCACTCTCTCATTTTAAAATGATGGTGTTTAAAATAAAGTCAGACTGAGAATCGTGACGAAGGAGGTTATAAAACAGGAAAAAGTATATGTGTTAATATATATATGTGTATATATATATATATATATATATGTGTGTGTGTGTGTGTGTAGTAAATAGTTTATATATTATATGTATTCTTAAGTAGCAGCGGTGTGGCCGCGTGCCGGAAAAAATTTTTTTTTTCTTGTTCATTTTGAAAAATGCTTAATTGTATGGTACATTGAAAGGTTGATGGCAATAGGGGCCTCATCACCTGCGAGTTTATAACGTCAATCATGTCTGAACTTGTTCTTCATTCGTTCAATTCTATATATTTATATTTCAATTTTTTTTGTTCTTTTAGAATATTTTTCTGGTGTTATTTATGATTTTTTAGGAATGTGGTATTGATTGGATTGGAATGAAATGGAGGAGTAGTGAATAAATGTAGGTTTTTTGGATTGGAAGATTCAATTCTAAGTGGTGTATTGACAAGTGGATTTGTTGGATGTGAATTAATAGATTTTATTGGGAATATTTTGGAGTATTTGTTGATAGTTGATGGAATTTCGTGAATATTAATGAAGACAGAGATGTTGTTGTTGATGTATTTTGTTATTTATATCTAATTTACAGTTTATTTATGAGAAATAAATATTTATTAATGTTT
>JAPYZF010000520.1:0-69118 GCA_030523045.1 Meteorus cinctellus | reverse complement strand
GTTCCACAATTAATTTTAACAAATCCGACGAATTACACATCGAAGTTTGTATCTTCGTCATAGTGACATTTTGAAATGTGGGGAGTCTAATAGCAACCCCGCTAAGCCACTTCAAAATCGTTTTCTCGCAGATATCGATTTCTAAAGTTTTCAATTATTGTATGTCTGATAAATTCACGCTCATGAATTGAATTTAAACGAAAAGATTCAATAGTTTCAGGTATTCGTAGATTTAGAATTTATTTTAGAAGACGTCTAAGATGATATCTGAATCGGATTATGAATGTTCGACTCCTCTATACTTGTATCATAAATTACATATTGATTACAAGAAATGAAGCAAGTAAAGTGTTTATCCTTGTATTCAATTTATTCAATTCTATGATCATAATATTGTACATCAATTTTGACTAATTTGTACACATAGAAAAAAAAATCATGAATTCCTCAGTAACGAGGCAACTTATAAATATAATTAAAAACAGTATCGAAACATCACAATAACAACATTTTTATACATATAATTATTTTCATTAACTATTGGGACTGACACCACTAGGTGTTTGAAATGCAATGGAAATGTCAAATTAACAGTAATAATAATACTTCAATACTGGATGGCGGTGAGGTTTGTTCACGCAAACGGTAGATGTTTTCTAACTATCCTGTGGAATATGCAAAAAGTCACCGTTGCGTTGTAAAATGTAAAAATTAATTGACCAATACATAAAAACAATAAAGTCGTGCGTTTTTCCCAGAACACAATAACAGCAACGAGCAAATAATATTGTTTGGCATAGTAACAATAACTGATGATATTTAAAAAAGAAGAAAATAAACGAATACTTTCAACTAAACGTTTCACGTTTCATTTGTACGAAATCGCTGGTATATATATGCTACTTATTATATGATTTTCTAAGTAAGTTCAGCCGCTAGTGAAAACCTCCATCGAATTGAGCGTAAAACCATCTCAATGTATATAACATAAATATACTCCAATTGATTTTAGAGAAAGTCTTCAGTCGACGTGACTGTTGCTTCTATAAGTAGACCGAAGTCCAACTCAGCTAAACTTGCTTTTGCTGTCAACAAGTCGAGGAAGGTATCGAGTGGCGATAAACGATCAGCTGAAGGAAAGGCTGCCAGTCCATTGTGTCGATGACATTGTTGCAATGTTCTTCCACGACTTTGACAAACCTCACCGGATAAAATGTTTGTTGCATGTTCTCGAGCACGATGCATAAAACTTACTGGATGGAGCCATTGATTCAACAGCCTTTTTGCTCTCGATCTTGGTAATAATGACAACAAATGCAACTTCTTCACCGCATTCTCCTTTGTATCACTTATATCTACAAAAAATTTTAACTGTATTAGTATGTCCAACTTCGCAGGAAATATCGTTATACAAAGTGAATATTTACCTGCTATGATAATTTTTGTCACATCGACTTGAAGTTCAAAAACAGAACGTTCAACATACTGCAAGAACATGGAATATTTGAGACTGCGATAGCCGAGATAAGTGAAAAATGATGAGAATCCTTGTGGCATCGGAAAAGCTATGACTTCAATAGCATAGCGATAGCGTTCTAGCAACGTGAAGAGTAAATTGCGTCGAACTTCATCGAGTTGATTTATGAGAACAAAACCACGTTCCTGCTCCAGTCGCGGATCGACATTCGCGGCACGACACAGCATTTGACAAAGTAATCGTGAACTCTCCAATTGTGCAGCGACATGTCGTGTAGCCATAGCATGAACTTGAAGTGGTGTACAGGACACATACGAACTGGCCGGAATATTTGTGGCATGTTTTAAAAGATACATTGATAACTCACGTAAATTGACAGACACAATGTGTTCCTGACGAGAGGCTGTACAACTCTCTACTTCGATGAACGGTAGGGCGGAATCCAAAATTTTATTGCTACGATTTCCCATCAAGTCGCCAAATGAACCACTCGCTAAAACGAGTCCGCCACTTGGTGACATGGGTGTACTTGAGCGTGAGAGCACTTCTGGTTGATAGCAAGCCAATGATACAAGTAATTTTTCGGTTATTTGGCTGGATTTGAATCGTGGTTTGCTCTCACTCCGTTTCCCGAGATTGTCCCATAGACGCGTCCATAAATCACTTCTGTACGGCACCAATCGTTGTTGCGGTGAAAGCAACATTACTGACGTATTCCACAATTTCTCATGGCTTAACGTGATATGAAGATTACAAACTTTAGCATCATAGCCAGTGCATTCTTCTACTGTAGTAATTGGTAGAAGTGATAATAATGGTACAGCATCGGGAAGTAAATTCTTTTGTACAAGTGAATACGATCCGCCTGTAAGGATTTCTTGCATGAATTGTACGACATCGAGAGACCGTGGTTTTTCTGCAACGATTGAAACTAATCCAGCAACTGTTTCCACATCGTGTCGATGACACATAAAATAATGTATTATTCCCAATCGTGTTTGGACTGGAGATTCTTTTTTAAATGCTTCTATGAGAAAGTCAATGGTGATTGTTAACGTCACGAGATCAAGAGTAGGAAGATCAATTGTTAATATTTTTAGTACGCAGTCTTGATTATCAGAATAATTAGATTTTTTGGTAGATATTTTATTTGTGTTGAGATCAATGAGTGGAACTAGATATGAAGCTTGAGCAGATATTGTTGGTAAAGTGTCACACAAAATATGACAACTAGGATCGTGAATAACTCCGATCTCTAATAAATGAGTGAAATGTCCTGGCACGAATACCACCATATAATCATCGGCCAATACAAAACTTGGACGCATCAATTTTGCCTGAGACCATGGAATTCCTGGTATCACACAATGTATAACACAGCTGTGATGAAGTAAAGTGACTGAATAAGCAAAATGTACTGTATTTGAGTCACTCAAACTGGCATTGAGCACATTTTGTGGCGGTTGAACTGGCCGATATAGATAATGATGGCATACGCAAACCATTCCTTTCGGATCGGAGATCACTACTAAATCCAATGAACAGTCGTGTACTCTTAAAGGAATTACATCATCTTCATAAGTTCCACAAAACCCTGTATTCGGTAGTTGCTGTAGATTCAATGGGATATTCAATATTGTTTCGTGTGGAAGCTCATCATGGAATTGAAGACCACTCAATGTGGGACAAGAGGCTGTGGCTTTTGAACGGCTCTCGTTATTATCTTCAGTCACCAGACTTGTTGGCGCACGACGATTGTGAATGTGATACAACACTTGATTTGTCGCGTCCCATTGAGCCCACACAAACGTTCTCACTATCGACTCAAATTTTAATTCAGCTATTGTTCTTACATCCGATGGATCGAATGATGCTGTGTACATTGTTATACATTCGTGATGAATTAGCACCAAAAATTTTTCAACATTACTTCGAGATTTTTGTTTGTACAAAAATTGTATCCGAACTTGTTTACGCCGTACGGTATCTAAATTATGTATTTTCTTATCATTCGATTGTAATTCAATCACGTATGCTTGATACAATTCTATTTCGGCGGATGCTGATGAATTTTCATTCGAATGGCATTCTGTTCTTTTTTCCTCATCTTCTTCAGGTAATATAATTTCGCTATCATTGGAATTGCTAACTTTTTGTTTGACTACATATCCAAGTAAGGTATGAGTTTGATTTATTGATGCTTGGACGACATTTAAAACTGTTGGAAAATGGTATAAGATCTGAAAAATAAAGTTGCCTGTTGATATACCACCTGTGCAAATTATGAACTGGAGTATAATGATCAATCATTCACCTGTAATGTTTCTTTTGATCGGTCGTAAAGACCAATAACTGAATGCACTGATGATTCTTCGTGCGTAGAATTGTCTTCGATCCATCCTATTAAAATTATACCATTGCTCTCCTGTCCTAACAGTTTCCATTGCTCCGCTGCAAATATATAATACAAATATTCAAGAAATTGATAGATAAAAGTCTTTAAATCATTATGTTTACATTCACATTCATAAGCAGAATGATACATTTAACGGGAACATCCAACTTGTGCCGATAAATTACAATAAACATATATTAATTGATAACACTTTTATCTTTATGGTCGTGTACCAATCAGTAATATAAAAAACTGAATAACTTTCCATACAATGTATCATACATTTCACAGTCTTCGATTCTCAATATAACGAATATAACAGATTTATAGCTAATAAAAAAACGTAAGCTATTTCGCATTCTACTGATTTGGACAGAAATTATAAATTATTAGTTTTGTTAGTAAATTTTACTAACAAATTACATAGATATTGATTTTCCTGAAAATTGATAAGATTTATGACAAACATATACCGATACATATACAGACATCTGAGTTTATGTTGTGTTAAAACAAGCTATCACGAAAACAGATAGTTAGCATACCGTGACAAACAAATATCGCAACGTGTCATTAAATTGCAATTGATTATCGTTCGACTGATATGCAATATAATTAATGAAGAATGAAAACCAATTAAAAAAATCGTTATTTTTCACCATTTTTGATATTTTCGCTTGGTAATAGAGAGCACAGGTTAGCAGCAAGATTCTCAACCATTTCACCTTTGTTATTATTATCACAAATATTAAAGTTTATTTTCTCTGTTTATTTCCTCCTTGAATGAATTAAGCGGCAGGTGTGGGCGCCATTGTCAAGTACGAGATGTACACTACGGACTCCAACCAATATATACGCAACACTGAAAATAAAATTGTTAACTTTTGTTGTTCGTTGGGTGAACAGCTGTTTATGTGGATGAGGTCACGCCCACATTTATATACAAATACATTAAGACCGGACGGGGGTGACGTGGGGATGCGACCTTTAAAAATGTGTAAGATATCGTTATGTGTGTGAGGTTATGGACCAGTTATCGACCGAGAGATTAATTCGCAATGTTCAAGTTCATCAAAATGAATTACAAAAAGATAAAAATGATTAGAGATGTTTGATCTGTATTATATTTCTATCAATCTTTCGAATAAAATAAAAATCAGGAACTATTCCAGTGTAGTTTTCCATATTTAACCTCATAAACTTTCGAAGTGGAGAATTTCATTACTCAATTGGTAACATACAAACATCACGTGATGGAACGAGATGATGAAATGAATATCGCATAATCCCGAGCGAGAAAGCATATTATTTCCTTTTTGTTTTTATCTCAATGTGTAGTGTCATTGGACATTCTCTTCCCAACAAACATCATATTTCCAATTTGCGCCGTGTGGCAGCAGCATCATCGTCCAATTCGTCAGCACCTCTCAGCTCACAGCCATTATTGCGTTATATGTAATATATGGTGAGATGTGAAAGAGAGTGTATACACGATTTATGTATGTTTAGAGTGATAAAAGTTGATTAAAATTAGAATATCTCATAATATGATATTTGATTTACAGAATCAATAAAGAAGAAAATATGCACACGGTGGCAGAGCTTGAAACAAATGTGCCAGCTTTTCTTGGCAAATTATGGAAACTCGTTGATGATCCTGAAACTGACGACCTTATTTGTTGGGCACCAGTGAGTATTCGGTGTATAACTGACTTACCATAAAGTATATATGTGCGCTATTTATCATACCATACTGTTACTAAGCAATCAAATAACGTACATTTTATATGAGATTTATTTGTGTCAAAAGGACATTTGTTGACAGTAAAAATTACACTGATTCATCACTCAATATAACTTATTACGTGTCGGCTATTGTTTTATTACCGGTTACTATAGAGTACATTCAAACGTTTACCAAACGTTCGATATTCAATCTTATTCAATAAGGGTCGTTGTTATTATTCAGTGGAAAATTCCACTACAGTCAAATGGCCAAATTAAGTTTAATATTTATAATCTCAATGACATATATAATAGTTAATTTGATTGGAGAATATTGATTGATAAAAATTGATCGAATAACTCTGTGTGATGGTTCCATTTAGCCCTCACATGTTCGATGCAACGTGATAAACGATGTATATAGGTACAACAAGTAAACTGAATTTGAAATTAGTTGGTTGTTATCTGACGAGATGATATAATTGTTCGATAACTAAAAACTGGTTTAGCAATGATAAGAATAGAAATAGTGACATTAAACTGTCTTGTATTTGTTCTGTAATGTGGGATTCAATAATGAATTATGAGGAAAGGTGGATGAATGTCATTGGGTGTGTTAAAGAGATACAATATTGTATAACAATTTCCACGATTTTTCATTTGTACATTTTACAATCAATATTTATACTTTTTATCATTATATAATTCTTTTGCATTGATACAATAATTTGACGTGTGTTTAATTATTGCAATTCATATTCGGAATGTATGCCAATTTAGTTTCTTTATTTTAGAATGGAAGGAGCTTTTTCATCAGAAATACAGCGCAATTTGCACGCGATTTATTACCGCATTATTACAAACACAACAATATGGCGAGTTTTGTTCGACAACTCAATATGTGTGAGTGTGATATACAATTATTGTTGCGTTGGCTTCTCATGATTTCTTATCCATTTATTCATTCATGTTTTTGCATGTTTCTAAAATGTAGATGGTTTCCACAAGAAAGTATCGGTTGACGTTGGGGGATTAAAGTGTGATAGAGATGAAATGGAATTCGCCCATCAATATTTTGTTAAAGATCATCCTTATTTGTTGGAACATATCAAGCGAAAGGTAGGTGAAAGAATATCGTTGGGACTATCGAGTGATGAACAAAGTCCATGGAAATTTATTGATAAAAATTTCTTTCACCCCCGTTCAAGATTGCATCAACAAAGACTCAAGAAGGAGCTCCACCAATAAAAACTGAAGTGATGAATAAAGTTTTGAATGAAGTGAGGTCAATGCGTGGACGTCAAGAACATTTGGACACACGATTAGGTGCGATGAAAAGAGAAAATGAAGCATTGTGGAGAGAGCTTGCGATGCTCAGGAGGAAACATCTAAAACAACAAGAAATTGTCAACAAACTTATTCACTTTTTGGTAACATTGGTGCAACCATCAAGAAGTGGTAACAGATCAGTGAAGAGGCGATATCCTTTGATGATTGATGGCCATCAACGAGATAAACAAATGAAAATGCAAAAGGTAATGCCTGATTCGTTTGAAGAACATCCACAATTTCGTTATTTTGTTATTTATCTAATTGATATTGTGGAATAAAATTATTTTAGCCTGAAACATCACCGACGGGTCCTGTAATCCACGAATTAGATCCATCAGAGCATGAGCAAATTGAACATGAACTTGATTCTCAATATATGGTTGCAGAGTAAGTAAACGAATCGAAAATCTGTAAGAAAAATATTTAAGTGAATGAAATATTTATGGTTATTGTTTCAGAATGTTAGATAATCAAAATCCAGCAATTCAAAGTCCTCAGTCCATAAACGATGTTCTAGAGGATGATAGCACAGGAACATTACATTATGTGCCTGAGAATTTACCATTGAACGATGAAATTATTTCGTTAGAAGGGCAGAGAAAGCCGACACAGAAAACTGCTGTCCACAAGATGAAGAAGAAAGGGTACGTCAACTTATTTTGTAATCTATCGTTTGTCATCGTCAAATTTGTGATAAATTTGTGCAATTCCCACCAATTTTTTAACGGTTCAGGATCAATTTAACGAGAAAGCAGTAAATAATTTCATCCAGTTACTAAACGTCAGTGTCACTTAACAACCTGTGCATGTTCTGTGATATGATACAAATCGTTCATTCATAATCGTTACTTCAATCCATTATTTCTGATTCTTCTCCGTAAACTGATTGTTTCTTTTTTTTTTGTGTATTTTCGACTTTTGTTCAATAATGTCATTCATTTGGACACATTGTTTGGGATAATGATCATATTTAAAACTTACCAGGAGGAAAAACAAGGTGCCTATCAAAATTCTGATTCCACCAACGGAAAGCGGAGAAGAAGCCAGGTTATCATTTTTTTCTCAATGGCATAATAGATGTTTCCATTTCCAAGTCCTTTTATCATTAAATTGTTTGCTTCATATGCTGTCAATTATTTTCTCTCATTTGAAAACAAGATTTTGCTTCGTAATGATTTTTACTTCTTAAACTTTCACATCAAAAAAAATTTCTCTGCCATGAATTTATCATTTCATACGTAATCATAAACAAAATTGAAAATTGCATGACATTTATGCAATTGTATTTTTATTGAGATTTGGTTGAATATCTTGAATGTCTGTTGTTGTAAATGTAATAATGCTAGCATCATTTTGTTAACGTAACCATTAGTGTATCTACAACAGAAAGCAACATAGAAAAAATTGATAAATACAGAATCAAGAACAGAGTGCTGTCTTGATTTTCAGAGAGGAAATGCTAATGTTGGAAATGGGCCAGTATGATCCTGAAGATAATGTTTCACTTTTGGCTAATAAATCCACCGCACAACGACCAAAACGGGTTCCAGTGAAAACTGTGAGGAGTTCAAAATTGGCAGCGATGGCCCGAAATATCAAAAAAATGAAGGAGCTGGAGACAGATATGGATTCAGATGATGCTGAAGATGATCCGGAACCATTAACAGATACCACTGCAGTTGATCTTGATGATATTCTCATTATTCCTGATGTGTTAACAGATGATCACGAGAATCCAACAAATAGAGATGACGATGGTGCTTCAGAAAATACGAAACAAACAGAAGAGTCAATAATAGATGATGCAATTAATGGAACTGGTTCTGTTGGTGATGCCAGTTCCAGTGCCCAGTCTAAAGATTGGTCATTAAGATGTGTCAATCTTCCAAATACGGCTAATAATGCCACGTTCAGGTTAGGATCGAAGTAAGTTTGACTCACACCATGGGTTTTGAGCGAGATATTTGTGAATATTTATAAATGTATGTAAATCGATTAATTTACCGAATCATTCTTGATAAATTTTTTCATCCAATATTTCTGATATCTCTGATTATGAAATTTATCAAGATATGCAACAATTGTCATCGCTCACAGAACCCATTGTTCTTATTTTTATAAACAACGTGAACGTCATTCAAGATATCGATCATAAGCCGGCATCATGAAATGATAGAATGATTTCTTATTGATAATAATTGGAAAAAGTTGCATGGTATATATGTTATAATTGATATCTGTATTGTATTCAGGGAGGAAGTTGGAAGTCACGTAGTGGCAGTACAAAATGATCTGGATCAGTTGCGTGATACTCTGCTGAATGAGGGATATAGTCTCGATGCCAACACTTTACTTGGAGTACGTATAAGAATATATTTATATTTATCATTTATATATTCATTATTGATTTGGAACTGACGAAAGGCGTAAAGAGATGTCAGTTGATAATGTATATAAGCTTTCGACGCAAGATAAACGCATTGAAAGGTATGAAATATAGACATTATTCACTTCATTTACTGGCTTGAGCGTTTGTGACGTGATATTATCGAGCGTCGTAAATGCTCATTTGATCTTTGTTTGATCATTTGAGTTTTGTTCAAGAAAATCTTCAAAGACAATAAGTGACAGCATTTGGAACTATCCAACGCTCGTTATAAAGTGGAACACCAGCGCCAAATATTTCACCCAGAATTGTGACGGTTGCACTTTTCAATTATTTCCATCATATCTGAGAGCTAAATCGATATAATTACAATAACAATTTACTTGAATGTTACGTTCTTCATTTAAATTGATACTAAATTATTATTTTTGGTGGTTTGTTCAACAGCTTTTTGGCAGCGATGATCCAATGTCATTTGGAATACCGATGAATCCTGAACTTAATCCCAGTCGTGAGAGAGATGATGAAGATCACATCGATGGTAAGGAATTTATTATTAGAAAGTTTTCACCATTTCCATGAGTTAGAAAGTAATTGTCTTCAAATGAAGATAAATTTTAGTCAGGGATCTCAATTTTCATACTCTCAAAAACTGTCTTGAAATTAAATATTGGGAACAAAAAAACCAGAATAGCATTGTTAATCAGTTAAGGTCGCCATTCATGTTATGAACACTCACATTATTGTCGAATCAACCCTCATTCGCCACATTCATTTCCCACTTTTGCATTCACCATATCGTGTGTGGCAATTGAGAGTTAATGAGAACAACCAGCTGCCTGAGCAGAATAAGGAGCAATGAACTTTCAGTATACTCCCTCTCTCTTTCGGATGATAGAATTATTGTAGCAATGGTAGAACTTCGTGAAAACCATTCTGATTTATTTCGATTGCAGCGTTAAGCGATGGTACAACTGGTGGCGAATTAATGACATACAACCCATCAACAAGTTTACTAGATTTTGACGATGGCATTCTTCTTGATACCAATAATTTGGAATCAGATGGCAGGAACTCCAGTGATAATCTTGACATTAATCCTTACGATGACGACCCACTTGATCTAGCTGACAGCAAAGCCAAACTCCTCGAGTCTCTAGTATCAGAGGCCACTCGTAATCAGTCTACAAGCTCATAAAATCTCTTTCTGGAATACACAGGGTGTGTAACTATTCTTTAAGCATTGTTCGCGATTTAGTTTTTATTCATCTTCATTCAATAGGAGGCACAAATGACGACAGCGTGGTAATAGATACTGATAAAATCATTAGGATATTTGTGTGGCGAAACATGGACATCATGAAATGAAATTGATACAAAATATAAAAACACCAGAAAAGTTTTTACAGAGAGAAGTAGTGAGGAGATAAACGTATTAAAAATTTGATATCAATGATAATGAGCAATTCAGCTAAGAGAAAATTGAATCAATGATGGTTATGGTATTTCAATAGTGAATATATAGTTATGTATATCGATTTTTGGGATAACTAGGTGCAGCCATATACGGTATCATTGACACTACATGAATTATTGAAAATAGCAGCACGAAATTGCGTTTCATTCTAATTAGTTAGCACAATATCACTCTATTAATTCCAAATGTTATAATTGTTTATAACTTTCATATGTATCATTTAACCATTTGCCTTATTCAATAATTATATCATTAGCGTATTGATCCCGATTGTTCGTTTCTTCATTCATGCATAAATCAGCAGTGAAAATAAGTTCTACAAGAAAATTTGTTTTCTCATTGAAATACTGATTGATATTTATCTATACATTATATGCCCATTTATACATCAAATCTTCGAAGATATTCATCACAGTTTTTTCGTGTTTTTATACGAATTATTGAGAAAACTATTGGAAAAAATTTAGTACTTCATTTTTACACATCAACGTGTTTTTCTAGTTGAGATCAAAGAATTCACATGTTAATTTTAAAATAGCCAGTGTAAAGTTACTTTTTACAAGAAAAAATGAAAACAAAGGAGAAAAGAGAAAATAAAAATAAAAATATTCGAGTGATACTGTACATAGCTGTAATTAAGAATTAAACATAGACTTGTTTTCATTGTAAATGTATGTGTTGTAAATCAATTTTTTTTTTTGTGAATAGAGCAGAGAATAAGAATCAAATTCACAGTCATGTAATTCTCTAGATGATTATGCCCAAAAACGTCATTATAAATTATTTCAATGCCAAATTTTTTATGATTCGGTAATTCAACGGCAGTATAACATCATGTTGTAACTGCGTCTGTGAAGCAAAATAGTAATAAATTAAATTGAAAATCATGTTTCTCAATTTTTTAGACGAGCTTGTCAACCTCGATCACAGATAAGGAAGGAATAATAAAAATATATTTCTACCTATCAATATATTGAGAAATTTCAAATATTTACAGAAGCATCCAATTATTAATAAGTTGATTAAATGTTTTGACAGTATGAGTTGACAGAACATTCATTATTTTCGTTCAATTATTCAATAATTTCAATGAATAATAAAATGAATAAAACATGCGATGTCACATTGTTAACCCAATTTATGAATTCGATTGAATAGAGACAAAACTATTATGGTATATGATGTATAGCTGTATAAATTCGTAAAAAAATTGCAACGTCCACATTAGTATAAAGAATATAAACACATCAATTGCCAATTGGCTGGTGGACAAGAGCGAATATTCTTCATATATTATATACATACATTTCACCCGGAAAGAAATAAAAATACTCCCGATATTCAGTTATCTACGAATAAGTGGTGGCAAAGGAAGTTCTATAGTATTCATTGTATCCATTGGCTCTGAATATTTTACATGTAAGTGACAGAGGCCCTCGACACCAGCACGAGAAATTCCACTACATGAACTAGCATCTAAATACTGAAGATTTTTGGTATATAATTTTATAGAATTAAGACTGAGATCTGTCAGCTGTGAGCAACCCTAAACGAAAACAATACAAGTTAAAACATTATTCAATTGAATATCAATAATAATATTATTTGACTCTTCTATTTACTCGAATATGTAAACGTTTCAGCCTATGCAAACGATGTGCTACATAGTAAATGCCAATGTCAGTTAGGTTGTGGCATTGAGAAAGATTCAAATCTTCAATTGCGGTATTGTTCTTTGTGAGGTAATCCAATCCAACATGTGTTATCTGTTAGAATAAAATTATAACACCTAGATTGTGATAATGACTATTTCATGGATAATTTATAGGGAGAAAAAAACATCGTTACCTGTTGACACATGCTGAGATCAAGTATTTTGAGTTCAGGAAACGTAAATGCATGTTTTAAACTGACATCAGTTACTCGATTACAACCATTCAAGTCCAAAACTCTCATTCCTTGAAGACGAATGAGTGAGAATCCTGGTACATTATCATAATCCGTTAGTGAAATTGGATCCTCGCACATTTCCATCACTTCTCGTTTTCTGTTAGCATCACGTACAATTTCCATCTCAGCTTTTGAACCTAATCTTATTCTTAACTTTGATTCTATAACTTCTGGATTTTTGTCGGCAGGACAATCGACTAGATTAACACGATTTTCCGCTCCCATTCCCGTCAATCCTGCGTCACTAACTTTATCGCATCGACTTATCCTTAAGGTTCTCAATAGTATTAACTCTTTGAATATTTTTTGGATTGTTTTATCTGTAACTGCACTGAAACAGTAACCAATGTCGAGAAACGTCAAATTCGGAAATGAATTAGCGATACTTTCAATTGCTTTCTCATCTAAATTTAAAGCATTCGCTGACAATACTTCAAGTGAATTATTACGGAGCATCTCAGTGTTATGAATCTTTGTCTCTGATATTGAAGAATTAGATTTAACATTTTCCGAATCTTTATAATATGTTTCATTTATTTTCATAGATTTTGAATCATCTTTAGTTGAAGATAAGCGACAAAGACCTTCAGTAATACAAGCACCAGTCAATTGATCACATTCCGAGATGTCCAATTCTTTTAATTTTCGTAACAAACTAATCTGCGATATTCCGTAATCAGTTATTGCACGACAACGTCTGATATTTAGAACTTCAATATTTTCCAAGTTTTGACAAATACATAAAAGACTTGCGTCGGTTACACGAGTACAAAAACTTATATCCAACACTTTCAAAGTTATTTGATGACTTAAACATCGAAGCCCAATATTTGTTAACTGATCGCACATTTTCAATTTTAATGATTCAAGTTTCAATCCTTCGACTTCTGATAAACGACTTAACGCTGTACTGTCTATCAGTGTTGATCCAAAGCTCAAGTGTTTCAATATTGTTGCTTGTTTCTGTATATACAACAAGACATTGAAGAACGTAAGAAGTGATTCTGATGCTTGCGCATGTGAGTTTTGATCGGGATAAAATCTTTTGTAGACACCAGAGTGAAATGAAATTTGGCAATCAGTGAGACTTAGTGATTTTAAATTAGGACATATCGAAACAATCCTATTGAACAAAGCATCGCTGAGATATCTGTTTGATGCCAGACTGAGTTCAGTTAATGATTGAAAATTATTTGACAATTCTATAATGTCTTTTTTATCATCGAGCAATCTACCAGACATTAAGCACTCTCGACACGCATTTATATGCAATATTCGTAGATTTTTACATGACTTTAAAATATTCACAAGAGTCCGCTCACTCAGATCACAATAAACCTGTAAAATAAATGATTTTGTTTGTTAGTAATATTAGAATTCATATTTAAATTATTGTTCAGTTCTTAAAAGACTAATTTCTAAGTGAGAAAAAATTTATTTACCAAAATTAAACTGCGCATTATTGTACCAAATTTATCCCATATTGGTAAATTCCTTTTCACTTCAACGTCTTTAAATAAAAAATGGTAGTAAAGTCTTTGTGATTTTAACAGAGTATTCATAACAATCTGTATGTTATCCTCTTCACGACTAATATTCATTACTTGTTTGTCAACGAATTTAAAGCTAAGTGATGCTTCATGCCATTGTCGACATACCAATCCAGCAGACATTCTGTCAGATACAGTGAGGTAGGACATGATGTGAATTATTATCTGTGATAAAACAGTAGGATATGGTAAATAATATATTTCCATAAGCATAAAATAATTGTTAAATTCATATTTTGGATTTTCAGGAAACCAGTTTGATTGAACAACTGATGGAAACATCGAAATAATGTTCGTTCATGATTTTCTCGTTCCAGAAAGAACTAATTATCATTAGGAAATATTATTTTGCCGTATAGTGTGGTAATGCAAAGATCAACTATTGATCTTGACCTTTATCATTGAACAAGAGCATAAAAATGATGAATTGAATAACAATATCCAATAATCAGAACAAAGTAATATGGTAAATAATTCAAATGCATTTATTAAAAAATAATCCGGAATGGATCTCACGTGATGATTGATATCGAAGTGTCATTTGGGTGAAGCTAAAACAAAGAATGATTGAATAAATGAAATGTAACACATTAAGCTACTAAAAATTACAGATGGAAATATGAACACCATTAATGTAACGATTGTTTTGATTAACATTCAGATTTATGCTCATTTGTTATGCTAATATTCATGCAAGTAGAATATAAAGAAACTTATTGATAATCAAAGATAAAGATGTAGATTTCATTGATACTGATGGAATTTAAAAGAAAAAAGATACATCCGAAGATGACAGCGATGAATTCACATCAAATAATTATTGTATAAATATACGTCAATAGTAAACCGTTTAATGAATAAATTGAATTTATAAATTTACTGAAATAATAAAGGAAAATATTAATAATATCAAATTAAATACTGCACTAGAACGATTTCATTCTTGTCCTTCACATTTTGTTTTATCATATTTTTTCAAACGTTATGTGATACGCTCAATAATTCACAAATAATTCCAAGGTTTCTGTAGGATCGAAATAACTATAAAATAAAATGTGAAAATATTCTGAGATAAGTAGGAAAAATTAATTATTGATAACAATGAGATACACAAACCTCAATAGGTAACGGTGTATTATTATAAACATCAATTATAATATCCATATGATTGTTATCAACATCATTTTGTTGCTCCATTATATTTATGATGAGCACAGACACTCAACGTTCGAAGAATGACACTGTCAGAGCTGAAGACAATTTGCTTTCGAAAGCCCACACAAGACTATCTTTCATTTAGTCTATAATATTGACATTGTACATTGGTGAATCAGCTGACTTGGCTCAGCTCACAATCAAATAGAGGTGTATATACTTTACTTCGTGCCATCGTTCGATATTCTTGTATGTATATATATGTGTGTGCGCTGTGGTATTCAAGGACTATGATGTGACTCTGCATGAGCGCGAGCTCACCAGTGCAGTTATAGTTTATGAATACTTTTTCCCTCGTTTCTTCATTGGCTTTTCGTCTTCTTTATTTGGAGTAGAAACGGATAATCGTTCTTGGATGTTATGCGAAGAAGCAAAAGTCATTGTTATATTCTAGCTGCTTTATTATCTATATTGTAGTCATGATCACATGCGATGAATTCATTCAATCCATTCGCTTTAATGCCGCAACTTAAAGTCACGTCGCACTTAACATTTCTCTATAATAAGGAAGAATGAAGAATGAGAAATTTAGTAGTAGTTTTGAAACAAGTGAAGATTATTATGAATAATTATTTTTCTTATTGGAAGTCTGAAGGTTTTTTGATAAGCAGTTGTACGTTACAGGAATTTTAGTGTTCAGAATCCCGAGCTTTTTTTCCTGGACGATTGTCCTGTTTTGTATTGGATATAGAATGAGTTGTTCATTTACTCTAATGTAATTTTCATATTCATATCTGTCAAGTATAATCGTTCAATGATGACTTTAGAGATTTATATTTGACTGGGAGATAAATTTTATTGTGCAGCTTATTACAGCTCGTCAAAAATATTTTCTTTGTTCACGTGTTCTATATTATCTACATAATTTAAAGTAAAAAAAGAAAGCAGCAAACTCTATATTTTGACGTAAAAAAAAATTTACTTTATGTATGCAACTTCTCATCGTAGTCACAATCATATAAATGAAGTTCATAATTAAATCAACTCATCAAAATATATTGATCCAGATTTACAATTGATATCAAGTATTGAATATCCATGTTGGACTGAAAAATCAATTAAAAAATGAAGTTAATGCCTCTTGTTCCTGTAGAATCCACCATAAAAGAACCGGTAAGAATATTTAATGTATTATTTTGTTGTTTATTGATTGCAATACCTTGACTGAAATTTATCTTTGTCATATGAAACAGCCTATTCAAAATATTCATAAATGTCAATTGCAACGTGAAGCAGATCAAGTTGAAGTGTTGATGCCTGGAGATAAATTGAGCAATCGAATAAAACGATGGATTGCACGAAAATGTATTTTATCTCGACGACATCCATTTACAAAACATTGTATTAGAAGTACAGCTGCCATTAATAATGAAATTGATAGACACATAATTGGTCATCGATACACAATTTATCCATTCAGTGAATTCAGAAATGTTTGGGAAATGTTTATGGCAATTTTCATGCTAATTTCTTTACTTTTGTTACCATTTATTATTGCCTTTCATTACAATGATCCACATGAATGGTTTCTACTACTTCTAGTTGTTAATATATTCTTCATATTGGACACTTTGTTATGCTTTTTCACTGGATACTTTGATAAAACATCAAGATTTGTGATTTTGGACAGTAAATCAATTATTAAGTGAGTCCTTTCTCAAATATGATGATAATAAATTTTTCTGCATAAGTAACGTTAATTTAATTATAACGCCTGAATATAGACTGGCTCAAGTGTCGATGAACCCTTACGCGAGATTGTTCACATGATTGATGTGAAATGTAATCACACAAAGCTATCGTATTATTGTTTTTACATTTAATTTTTACTTACAGAAAATATTTGAAGACTTTTTTCATACTAGATCTCATTTCTGCAATTCCTGTTCAATTATTATTCATCATTATGACTATTTACCGAGGACCTGAATGGTATTGGACAGTTTTTTGTTTGATGAAAATTGTGCGAATGCGAAATCTCGTTGTTTACTCTCGAAATATTGGACGAGTCGGTGATATTTTTATGAATATTATTATTGATTTCTCTTCAATAATATTTAAATACAGTTGCTCTAACTTTTACTTTTAGCTCTATCAAATTTCATTCCAAACTTATAAAATCGTGGAAATGGCAATGATTTTAATTTTATGTATCCATTGGGCAACTTGTTTGGAGTTGTATGTACCATTAATTGGTAGAGAAATTGATTGGCGAAATCCAGATCGATCGTGAGCATCTTCTTTCATTTATTCTTTTGTTATAATTTATTATTCAATTTTGGAACCGTCTGGCGAAGTTTAATTGACATATTCATATTATTAGTTTTTGGCTGGATGCAGCAGGCTCAAAAAATACAACAGCTAAAATTTATCTTATGTGCATGAATAGAGCCACAATATCATTGGTGAGTTCATCACATTTTCGGGAAATGAAAACACCCGAGGACTTGATGTTAAATATGTTTCTCACGGTACTTGGTCGAATTGGTTTTATTTACATTCTTGGTAATCATATTTGTCATTTAATAATCATATATATTATTGGGGTGAGAATCATTTTAGTAATGTGAATGAGATTTACTTTATGCCCACTTAAATAAACTAAAATTTTCCACAGCTCAATTCTTAATGTTAATGGCGACTTTTCATTCCACGAAAAAAAAAATTGTCAAGTCTTTGCAACAATTACAAGAGTACATGCAGTATAAAGAACTTCCTCATTCAGTTCAACATCGAATTTTAACTTATTATACTTATTGGAGTAACAAAAGTTATAAAAGAGATAAACTGATAGTCTCCAATGTTTCGCCAAACTTGCGACAGGTTCGTATGATGCAACAGAAATCTTAATATTTCCAATTAAATATTCCGCGTCGAATGACAATTTTAATTTGATTGAAGGAACTATTGATGCATAGCTGTGAAAAATTATTGAAAAATGTTGAATTTTTCAAGCATCTACCACAATCTGCTTTGTTACAAATTATTTTACTACTCAAAGCTGAGATTTATCTAGCCAATGATGTTCTCGTGCAGTCCGGCACAATTGGTGATACTCTTTATTACATCATGTCTGGTACTGTCGCTGTTTATTCAGATAAAGGCGAGAAGATATGTTATTTGGAGGATTGTTCTTACTTTGGTGAAGTTGCTTTGGTAATGGAGCACGAAAAACGACTGTCAACGATAATAGCAGTTGAGACTTGTGAAGTTTACGTATTAAAACGTCTAGATTTCCTACGGACAATTCAAATTTATCCACGTTTGTTGAGTCAGCTCCAAAAATTAGCTATTGAAAAATTAGAAAAAACTTTTCCAAATGAAACGTTGCATAGATTTGAAGGATCCATGTCCACAGATGTAACTATTTTTAAATCCGAAGAAACGAGAGGATAAACTATTAAATTCCAACAATTAAATTCTAGTTATTACCGCAGCATAACTGGATAAATAATTCTTTCACAAATTATCAATTAACAATAGCACCTATGTGTTTCTTAGGGTTTCTATAAGACTGTTGATAGACAGATGTTAATCTCCAATGTTCTGGATAGTCTGCATCTCTACAACCTTCAACAATATTGAATGGCGGTGTCAATGTGTCAATGCAAAATTTCCTCTTAGCATACGGTGTTCTTGGTCGTGGCACTACCATTTTATTTGGCAAGCCATTATTTATTTTTGTTGTTTTCACTGGCGCTCCATGGATTGATCTGCACCTCAAGCGTTTTGTGCAATCACCTCGACACTCACACGGCGAACAATTCCGTAGGTGTACTGGTTGTCTACGTGAATTTGTCAAATATCCAGATTTGAGCAATCGATGATCATCAGAAATATGAATTGAATCCAAATTTTGACAGAGATCGATGCTACTTCGACTTCGCTTATCAGCTGAGCTTTTGTGCGAAACTAAATTATCTGCAAGCGGGAAACATTGTTGATTATCATTATTATCATTCTGTATTTGATGACAATTGTCACTCTGATCATGTTCAATTACTTGATTACAATCGCAGTGACTTTTAACGTTGCAGAATTTTGCTTCGAATCTTTCCATCGGTGATTTGTAGGTCATGTTACGTTCATTTTCGTGTAGAACACGAGTAAAAATAGCTGGTGCTGGATAACCACTTGATCCATCGATATGCGCAGGCCATGGAGGTTCATAGCATGGATCTGGTGGTGCTTCCCAACAAATAGCTAGATCCATATTTGTTGCAGGTATTTTACAACCAAGTGCTGGCGCATATTTTGAATCGGCGCGCAACTCATGACTTTTTGTTGGTGAACGACGTAAAGGTAAATCATGATGACTTGATAGCAAGCGATTCAATGATGCCCCATAGTATTTAGCTGGTGTAGCTCTAACATTTCTAAATACACTGTCATC
This sequence comes from Meteorus cinctellus, assembly GCA_030523045.1. Lineage (NCBI taxonomy): Eukaryota > Metazoa > Arthropoda > Insecta > Hymenoptera > Braconidae > Meteorus > Meteorus cinctellus. The sequence goes on along the minus strand of JAPYZF010000520.1, from coordinate 49,218 downwards.
AACTTTGTCAGGTAGTGGTTGATGTTGGAGATTTTCCGAATGAAATTTCTTCGCAATCGCAAATCTGTCGTAGACAGAATTTTGTTGCATTACTGGTGACTTTTTAGAACTCTCACGCAGCTGCTCGGCTCTCTCTGTATCTCCTAGTGCATATTTCTTCATGGGTGAGAGCTTGAGATTGCCCTTGATATTGGTGGGAATATTGCAATTGTGTTCTTCCCGCTTCTGTGATGCCGCCCACGTGCCTGGACAGTGAAGACAACACTTTCTTGCTTGCATTCTATCCCACACGTCTCAATATAAAGCCTTATTAAGCAAATTAAAAAAAGAACATAAAGATAAAGAAGACAAGCAAAAACCACTGATTGATATTATCTCGACCCAGTTCTCAGCTCAAGACTGAAGAAATTCATTGAACGCGAGAGCTTTTTGAGGTCGGTAGAGCGGCAGTTTCCTTGACAACGCAGATAGTTCGATATCTGGCACAATATATTATGCAACAGCGGAAATAGAATAGAGTATGACACCGCTCTTCCACCTGATGAATTTGTAGCACATCTACAACCATCGATTGATGTTGCCAAAAAGAAAAAAAAAAAATAAAACAAAAACCTTGGTGATATTGGAATCACAGGCCATTGTCAATATAATGATGAATAACAAACGATAATTAACCGATGACATTTGAATATTAAAATTAATATGCCGAAAAAAAGGCAGTGGGAGGATGTAACATGAAGTTGTCGTTGAAGTAACAATACTTATTTGATAGATTGGAATAGGATAAAAAATAGGTTGACTTCAAGTGAAGGGTGGTGGTTTCCCTTGATGGACGAAACGAACCAAGGAAGAAATCCACGTCGAAGACCAATAACCCGTTCAAGCCTTCGACGAGTGAGAAGTCTACCGACTTCTGTCTTGAGAACAGATCCATGTGAAGTAGTGCAGGAATATGAAGGCCCGACGTTAGATCATCCATTAGACACAACGATCGACTCTGGTCAGATCCATGTGTCTGATGATCAACAAGTTATTGATCATATACCTGTAGGACCATTCGAATCATCATCGTCACTTCCAGTTACACCTGAAACACCATTCGATGTCAATCTTTATCAACAAAAGAAGACACTTGCTCAAGGTATGATGGATCTCGCCTTGATATCAGCGAATGCCAATCAAATGCGTTATGTATTACAATTACAAGATCAAAATTTCTTCACTGCGGCAATGTGTATGATTATTATGAGCCTTATTCTCCAAGTGGTCGTTGGTGTTGGACTTATTTGGAATAGCAGATACAATGTGAAAGAAGAGACTCATACTCGTCAAGCTAATAAAACAAATAATTGGACAGTTATTGGAATATTTCTTGTGACAATTCTTAATGTTTTTATATCTTCCTTTGGAGTTACCGCGCCGACTGGATCAACAACAGACAAAAATGTGTTACATCCTGGGAATCATGATACACCCCTCAACATCGACGCCGCAACAAATACATGAAAGCTTTTTCCATGTATCGCATCAAGTATTTTTATGATTTATATTTTCGTCAAAATAATGGAACTTAATTTATATAAATTAATTGGGAATTTTCGTTTGAATTCATAAATCAATGGGCGGGAGATTTATCGCCACCTGGCGCACAATGATGTAAACGAATGAGATAAAAAAAAATAATAATTTGAACCGGGTCTGAGACATAACCTATAAAATTATTGTTACACTGAAGTTTTTCATTGTAATCATCACCAATGAAACATGGTGAATGTAGTGAAAGGAATTTTGGTTGAATGGTAAATATTAAATGGAATGGAATAATCATCATAATCTAAATGTTCTTATCTTTATTGCTGCTATTCAATGTAATCCAAATCCTCGGGGATGTGAAACTGTTTGTTGAGAGTTTCTCCATCGATGTTGAATTTGTTTTTACACCAACTCTGCACGGCAAATATATTATCAGTCCACATATTTGCTTCTATCTTCTTTTCCTATATGAGAAAAAATGATCCGATTATTTCAAATCATTATTGATGGCCTGGCACTGGGAGGAAACACGTGAACATTTTGAGCCGCGAAGAATTCGCTTCTTTTACTTGATCAGAACTTTTAAGATTCCATTTTAGATAAAATTATTAATATATATATATATGTGTATTAAATCGTTTATACTTGTTCACTTAATTCCGAAGGAGACAAAAAAATACGCTCTGAAATTCCTAATCAGAGAGAAAAACCCCTTGGATCGAATGACTTTTATGTGTGCGTCGATGTGATGATTGTTAAGTTGAATTGAATTCATACGCTGTTTTATAAATTGCCTTCCAGACTGCGATATATTTTTTTGAGGAAATTTGATTTTATTGTATCAATTGTTACTTTATTTACCTCTGCTTCTTGTTGCATTTTTGATATTACTTCAGGGTCTACATCGCTCAGTTTCGATATTTGCGTCTTCAACTCAACCTCTCTTTCATTCAACTGTTCCAATTCGTTTATAATTAATCTTTTTTCTTCTGTGTCTTCTTTTTCATCCTGTAACAGTAAATCATGAATAATAAACTTTTTCTTCATGTTGTCATAGCATTGAAAAATTCCATGTTAGTACTTGAAGTTTCTTGCACTCAGCGTCGAGTTTTTGTAATTTAAATTCAGCTTCAACGATACTTCGCTTACGATCTGCTATTCTCTGTTCTAGTTGCATAATATTTTCTCTGTAAAGATGAATATATTTGTAACTATTCATGTATTTTTTTTTTTTTTTTTTTTTATCTATTAATACATTTTCGTGTCGGGCGGACGAAAACGTTTGAAATTTATCACTTTTCTTTTGCTCACCCGGGGAATATCCAATAATAAATGGCGCCACCAATTTTGTCAGAGTGTACAAAACCATCATCAACTAATGCTTGTAGTACATCCTTCACTGTTTGCACAACAATTCCTTTCTCCTTTGATGCAATTTTTTCCATTTCTTTCAATGTAAAGAACTCTTTTTTCTCATAGAATATTTGTAACATGCGCGCTCGTTTTTCATCTAAACTCACACGTTTTGACATTTTGTTTGATTCAATTCAATTTCACAGTGACGCTGCTATGAAACAATTTCTCTTGCATTTGGATGAAACTCTTGCCCTGGGAAAAAAATTTATCATACAAGATTTGGACGAAAAACATTTATTTATCGCTGCTGAGAGTTTGGAATTATTACAAACTAAAGTTGATGATTTGATGGATCAAATATCATTTCCATTAGCTGAAAAAGGATTGTGAATTAATTACATCGATAAACATTATTCTAAAGTTCTCTTTGGCTCCACTAAATATGAAAATGGCAGGCAGGGAATCGGGTAGGATCAAGGACGCATATCAAAAGCGTGTTTTGGACGAAACAGCTCGTAAACGACGACAAAAAAAGGCCCTAGAAGCTCTAGAGCAGGACAATTTCCATGATGATCCACACGCGGACTTGGGTAATCGATTCGGATATTTAATGAATATATTCGCGAGAGATTTTCTCGCACAAATAATTAAGAAAATTCTAAATGGAAATTTTATTTCAGTTATGAGCAAAAAAGTACCAAAATTCCAAGAGTCTCTGGACGGTCGCGGTGGTTCAAGAAGAAAGAAAGCTCGTTCAGCTGAGTATTATAAGCAACGTTTTCGTAAAACATTTAGTCAATTAGTTGAGGAGGATATGAACAGCAATCCTAATCCACCAAATTACACCTCAGCTCAGACACCATCTTCTAAATTCCCCGAAAGACATTTTTGTGCTGTTTGTGGATTTCCAAGCAATTATACGTGTATTCCTTGTGGTGCTAAATATTGTAGTGTTAAATGTCTGGGTACGCACCTCGATACTAGGTGTCTCAAATGGACAGCATAAAATAATAGAGTATAGTTATGAATATCCGATTTAATTCATCCATACTTTTGTAACAAATTTTGCAATCAGATATTGCTCTGTAATTTTTATCATACCATCAAAATATTTTCTACAAAAATGATTAGATGAATGATTTGACATTCTAGAAATTATATTCAAATCTTTCCCAACTACGAAAAAACTAAACCTGTTTTTATTTTTTGTTTACTCATTGTCATAAAAACGGAATGAGATAGAAAATGTAATAAATTTCACAATTTTATTTCGCCTATGATATTTCTCTAAGAATTATTGAATTGGCAAAGAAAAAAACCAACCTTCACTGCTTTTGTTTGTTTTGCATGAAAGTTTGTCAACAAAACATCGCGGCTTCAATGATATGGCGGAAACTTATCGTTTTTTGAGGTTATGGCGTAAATATACTGTGCACCAAGTTCAATTCAGCTTCATTGAATAATAAAACGAGCACATGCCTATGTAACCCTTATCAATTAAAACAATGGATTTGAATTGAAAATTATGAATATTTCAATGTTTACCGCTACAGTTGATCCATCATCAGTTTTAAAAAAATATTTATCCATTAAAAAACACATAGCGCCATCTGGCTAATTTATTGGCGAATTAACAATCCCGCCGGAAATTTTTAGCGGGTGCCGCTATCTAACGATTTTTACCGAAGCACATACCAATATTCAGACCTTTGCCAATATTCAGACTTTTGCCAACAGATAGCGGAATGAGTCAGAGAAATGTGCGGGTGTATAAACTATATAGTTATTAATTCATAGAGAATCGGGTTTACACTCTACAACAATTTATATGTTTAATGAACACTTCGAAAATAGCAATCTTTATTTGAATTCTTCCAATTAAGCAACGGTTAGTGAACAGGTGTGTATCGTTTGAAATGCCACGATGAAGTGGTGAGCAAAAAGATTTCGAATACTATGAAAAACTTGTATTGTAGAGGCGTGACAGTCAATTGCCACTGAAGTTGGCCACAGAAATGTACCGTACCGCTACAGAAATCGCCCTTTTGGCAAATCATGTATTCAGTACGTGAAGAAATCCGCCGGATAGCGCCACTAACATCAAAATTTGTGTAAATTTGAAAAAAATCACCTCTTAAAAAAATGTCAATATATGCGCAACAGGTATACAGATTTGTATGTATATATGAGAATCCACCACTACATATATAGTCATTTATATTTCATTGTCCATTGCAATTTTCAACAGGAAACGTAGAGATAGTATGTTTGCAACTTAAATGCGCATGAGAAATTCTGCCAAGAGAGTACTGGAATAGAATACAATACTCAGTATAAACAATTCACGCATCGTGCTATTTGTGTGTTGCAGTATGTAAAGAGTGAATGCATCAAAATGGAAGCACTTAACCTAAAAAGTGAAAGAATGTAAAATGCAACTCACGACAATAAATAGAATTAATTAATTTAGGTTAGTAAACGATATATTAATTGTTGAAAAATCAATAATTTATGTTACACAACATCCAATCAATTTATTCTTATTGATATCATTATCATTAGCTATAAATAATAAGCAATCGTTATTTTTTTAAAAATTCCCGGGTCTCGCGATATTTGCAGTATGCATTTTGTTTTTTATTTCAGACCTTTTTTGGATTTTAGAATAACTTGATAATTGTTCGTTTCAAAATTGTGAGTTACAAAATGGAATCGAAAGTGATGAACAATAGTATTAATAATAATGTCAATTGGGTGGATGAAGAATCTATAGAAGGTGCAAGGGATGTTGGATTACAATTGCCGAATGGGACTGTAAGATTGGAGACACAAGTGGCTGGGCATCCATTCGATCCAATGAAAAAAACTACGGGCATGTGTCCTTGAGCATTAATTCATGCATTCAATTACATGATAAATAAAAAGAGGTTTATGTAATTGTTATGTCGATATTAACAGGTATGCTGCGATGTTGCAATGGATGTATTTTAAAACCTGCAGAGAAAGATATTCTGCGAGAGAGAGAGATTGAATTTTATGAAAAACTTCAATCATCTGATAACACAGTGTTGAAGGATTTATTGAATTTTACACCGAAGTATTATGGCACAACAGAACTTAATGTTATGAACAAACGTAAGGTATTTTTTCTTAATGCATTTAATGTATCACCTTGTACATTTATTAATCAGCTGTGATGACTCATGAGAGATTAATAATTCCTCATTATAGAAGTTACATATCTGAAATTGCAAGATATCACTGACAGTATGATGGAGCCTTGTATTATGGATATAAAAATTGGTAAACGTACTTGGGATCCATTGGCAGAGCCAGAAAAACGAGCAAAAGAGAATCAAAAATATGCCGAGTCAAAAGAAGCATTTGGTTTTTGTATCCCGGGTTTTCAGGTTTACAATCTCGGTACAGGCAATTTAACTAAATATAGAAAAGATTATGGGAAGAAGTTAAACAGCAAGACTGTAATAGATGGTAAGTTATGTTAGAAAAAACTAAAATAAAAATATAATTGACTGCGCATAACTGTAGATGTTATTATGATATTTTTACAGCACTCAGAATATTCTTAAATTTGACGGAGCAACGTTCAGTATGTCGTGAATTAGTCACAAAATTGCTATCGCAGTTGTGGAAAATACTCGCATTTTTTCGTCTCCAAAAGAAACTACGTTTCTATTCTAGTTCTCTTTTAATAGCTTATGACGTCAAACGATTACGCCAGCTCATACGAATGGGAATGACGGAGGATCGTTGTGTTATTAAATCATCGCAGATAGAAATTCGAGAAAAAAAAACACTTACACCTTTGAAAATTAATAATTCTCATGGAATTACACCAGATAAAAGTTCATTCCCTCTATCGCCAAGAGCTATTTTATCACAGATCACAAAAAAAACTAAGAAAAAGTTGCTTGAAGTGCCCAACGAATTGAAACGCAGCGTCAGCGAAACGACAATGGACTCGAATTATGCGATCAATGGTACATCAAACTTAAATGATAATACTGTAAAAGCAGGAAGTGGAAATCTCGATCAATATTTGGATAGTAAGCTTGACAATGTTGATAAACTTTGTCGTACACATTCTTACGGCCATAATTATGAGCGTGACATGATAGAAATGAAAGATGATTACGCTATTCTGTTGCAAGAATTGACTGGCCAATCGAAAAAGCGACAGGATTGGGTTCGTGTTTATATGATTGATTTTACTCATGTGTTTCCCGCTGAGGATGAAAGTTTAGATGTTAATTACCTTGAAGGTATTGAAAATCTTACGAAGATTTTAGAATCATTATTAGTTATAAAGTAAATATCATTTCAGAGATGTAAAAGGGGGCGTGCAAGAAAGAAATCAAATGTGAATATAAACGATTAAATGAGAGATAATGAATGTTGATTGTTGTCGATATAATTTGGGGTGTTTGTTATTCTGAAGCAACTCTAAATAATGTAATAAAACTTATCAACAAATTTACTATAAAAGAAAAATTGGAAATATTGATTGTTACTTCTTCGGTTTCTTTTCCTTTAATTTATTCTAATATTGTACATCGTTCGCTGTTGTTATCAACTGACAATATGTATAATTTCCTTGTTTCTCTTATCTCATTTTCTTTTCAATTTCTTTATTTCTTCATCATAACATTTTATAAGTATTAATATTGATCGTTTGCGATCATTTATACATTATTTTCCATAATCTCATCTTTCACTTTACACATTTCATGCATCGCTCTTTATTTTTCTTTTCATTACTTCACACGAAAAACATTTCGTTATTTCATAATTGAAGCTAAGTATTTCTTTTTTTTTATTCGTTTCCTTCTTCCTCTTTCTCCTCCTGTTTTATTTTCCTTCATAATTTTACAACCGAGTATCGTAGCGTCGAGCCGTAAAATGGCTTTAGCGCCTGGCGTAAAAATCGCGCGGTAGCTATTGCAATAATTGCGCTTCCAGAATTGGAATAAAAAGAACGAATGAATGTTAAGAATTCCCGCGAAAGAGAGACAGAAAAAAAGAGGCCGAGAGAATCTGATAAAATCAAAAACGTCAAAGTTTCCAATGAAATTAACTAACTTTGTGATTCAATCAATTGCATTCTGCTCTACTGAGCGCGGAGTATTAATTGACAATTGTTACGTATTCATTGAGTTAATTTATCGGTCCTTAAACGATGTTCAGTCATGATCAATTCGATGTGTGCATGATAAAGAAGTTATACATAACACAAGATGTTTTTTTTGTCTAAATTTGTACGATATTAATTTTGCCAATCTACCACACAATTTTCACGCCAATTGTCTCCAAATATTAATCACAAACCAGAAATATACTAACAAATTTTAGGCATTTTTGTTTTGTTTTAAATTCATTATTATTTTTTTTGCTTTATTATTTATGATCTGTCACGTGTTATTTTTTTTTGCATTGTGTCAACATCTTCCAACTCTTTTATTACTTTTTGTTTATAATCACAGACGTCCGCCAAACGTAGTAGGCTTCAAAAATTATCACTATGTAAACGCTATGCGGCTTAATATCTAAAGGTGGAGATAACATACTCCGGATATTTAAAATAAAATCGGGCCCGCAAGTATCTGATTAGAAAAAAAATTATATATTACACATATTTATGTATTCATGTTGTTCGTTCTTTTTTTTTTCCATTTCGTTTGTTCAGTAAACATATTCATATATATTTACGTTAAATCTCGAATTGGGCGTTGTGAGCGTTCGTGCGAACGTTTATATTTATATATATGTTTTATATATTCATAATGTCAAAGCGCATCTGGTTAGTTTTTCTATAATTTTTCATGTATTTGTATTCGACTCCTCTAAACAAACACTCAAAAATCAGATAATGAAACTCAAATATTCGAGTATTGATTTGAAGGAGTTCAGATTATATAACATGATTAGTTTATATTGTTTTTCTTTTTTCAAACTAACAATAAAATGGCTGAGTGACGGTGGCTCTGAATAAAATTATATGTTCATTTTTCTTTTAGTGCCATTCGTAGTACGAGTTTACGATAACCGTCCTTTTTGCCCTCAATTTTTTATTTTTCACGTTGAAATAGAAATAAAGATTGAATTACGTTTGCATCAGTTTCTTAAGTTTGTTGAAAAAATTTGAGAAAAACAGGTCAGTCGGTCATGAATACTTATATGTGTGTATGTGCGCCTTTGGCAAAACAAAAAGGACGGTCGTAAATTGACATCTCACCGGAAGAACTTATAACGAGGCCGCGCGAGGATGAGGTCACACCCTAGTCACACAATCTCACAATTCACCCCTCTTTATTATCCACAATTCTTTTTCACCCTCTTTTAAATTCTCTCACTTAACTTCTTCCTTAAAACACAAATCTTTTAATGTCATTTTTCTCTCGGATTTTCACGACATTTTTCTATGTTTCGTTGCAATAATAATGATAATAATAATAATATTTATAATAATAATAAATTTATATATATATATATATGTATGTATATATATATATTTTATAATGTTTAATATATAAATACAACATGCATCATCTGTTTTCTTCTATCTATTTACACAATTTCCTCCACACTTTCATTCATTTTACGTACACTCTCACATATTCATTGTCACTTAAGCGCAGAGTGGAATCGTTAATATCATAATTGCGTCATGACTTTCATTGAGAAGAAAAAAAAAAGAGAAAAGAAACATCGAGTGGCAAGGAGAGGTGGAAATATGTGTGTGCGTACGTATTTGTATGTGGTAGAAAGGTCGAGGACCCAAAATTATGGAGAAAAAAAGAAGGAATTATAATAATAATAAAAAATTTTCAGTAGACGACAAACGGCAAAACTCTCATGACGTCCCACGCCTTTTTTCCTCCCCTTCGTCTTTGGACTGGGACCGCTCGCGCCATTTGCCGTGCGATCACGCGAGATATTCATACACACGCTCAATTTACATCTTTTCTCTTACTCACTCTTGCTTCTTCCTTTGTTCATTCTTCGTATGAAGGCCCGCCAAAGAGGCCACAGTCAATTTTACTTGGCAATTGAGTCGGCCGATTAAAACTTAAAAATTTTTAACCATTCCAATTGAACATTCTCAACACAATCTACCTACACACATTCACATATACTATAATAATATTCATGTATGATTTTTCCATTGAATGTTCTTGCCACGGCCACAATATAACTTTGACGTGATCAGATACTTTGTGCCAGTCACCAAAATTAGAATCGATATTTCTTCTTCTTCCCACATATTACAAACTCCGCGGAAAAAGGCCGCGCGCTTTTATATATTATAGATGTAGTAGTGTAGAACTGTATTAAAAGCGGCGGCGGTGTACTTAAATAACATCTGAATCGTGTCAACAAATGTTTCACACGAAATAAAATACGACATAAAAGAACAGTCGGAATTATTTTGTTTCTTTTTTTCTTCAAAGCAGGCAAAAAACGACACATTTCGTCGCGCACTCATTGCAATAATATGTATATATATAAAATTAATACACATGGAAAATAGACCAGTAGAGAAATTGTTCGCACATTGCACTTCAGTATACTGCAACGAATCCCCCATTTTATATATAGTCGGTATTTATAATTAGTTTGATGAAAAACGTTGATGACGCCTACAACACAGCGACGTATACACAATAGGGCAAGGCACAATTCTCAAATAAATCGAAAATTTACAATATATTAATTATAATACAATACAATGTAATATGTATATGGAGAAAAGCGTGTTAATGATGGCGGGGTGTACGTGGAATCACGCGCAAATAATTGGTATTAATAATCCTCAGCGCAAATATTATCATTCTTTTCCTTTTCTTTCATTTTCAAATAATAAAAAATATATAGATCCGAGGTGTGACAGCGTCGATATTTATCTGTCTTTTGTAACCACACAGTTAATGCTCCAACGTGGTCCACAAATAAGCCACGAAGAATCGTGAAAGAAAAAAAAAGAAATGATGATTGCGAGACAGGCAAAATAAAATAATATAAGAAAAAAAAATAAAATTGAGAAAAATATACGAAAATAAGATTCTCATCGATTTATACCTGTTAGACACGCGCGCGCGCGATTGGCATTTTGGCAGTTAACTTTTGATATATGGCAAGCGCTATAATCAAATTCACGAACAAAATGCTTTCGTAAAGGCGATAATAAAGAGAAATATCTAATAAAAAAATGGCTGCGTCGCGCAATAGTGGAAAAATGTGAATGGGGTCTTTCTCTCTCTCTCTCTCTATTACTGCTGGCAAACGTTGAAATAATCAACCAAAATGACACATTAATATTATAATATCTATACATGATGAGGCAGTAAAGCGATTACTTTCATCGTTTTTATATTCCTCCATTCAACATTATCTCGGCTTGTGCTTCCCAGTCAATTTTAAATAAAAATTCTTCAGCGTAGTTTGCTCAATTGACAACAGTCAATTTCATTTCGGTCCTCACGACATTCGTCCGATCATATTATCTTCTGTGTTTTTTTTTATTTTCATCCACCATCGGTCATCCATCGGGGATCCATTCTAATCTTTTGTGCTACTGTACAATTGCTATACCGTTTCTTCATTATCATTAATAAATTTTAAACACCATGATGAACAAGCCAGAGCAAACTTAGAAGCAGTAAATAATTAATGCTGGTTATCGGGTCGCCGCCTGCAGTCGTTTTACTCGTCTCATCTACACTCTTAGTTTCAGTTCCAGTATCTGCGAAAAATAAATTGCACTGTGAGCACTCTCATCTGATATATTATGAAGTGAATAACAAAGTGAATTGATTCAATAGTGAATATAGTAGAACAATTGAGTGGGTTGAAGCAAAAAAATATGATAAGTGTGTGGCAATGTCATATATTTGATATTCTTTTTGCTATGAACCTCTCGAGTAAGAAATGTATTTACCTATTGTTGATGATCCTTGTCCTGAACCCGAAGCTTCGTCGTCGTCATTGTCACCAACGTCTTCGTCGTCATTGTCTATAATCACAGATCCCTTTCTACTCCAACTTGGTCGTGAACCACTTCCAGAACCATCAAGTGCTTCATCAGCTAATAATACACCACTGTCAGGCGCCGAAGCCAATTGATATTGGACCACCTAGTCATTTTCAACCAAAAATAAATTGTTATTTCATTGGCATTATTTTTCTTCTCATTATTTCTAACTATTGGTCAAAGATCCAAGATTTCATTCGCAATATTGTATAGGAACTGATGATATCATTATCTAGGATAATAGTTTAAAACATTGTCTACAATTTTAATTCTTGCAGTTATTCTATAAATTGATCAATTACATTCTTCATTATTCATCGACATACTTATACAATTCTATTTTTTTTCTCTTGTTGGAATTTACTCTGTATTATTTTTATGTAGTTGAAGATGACATACAGACGTTTTTTCTTATGGCTGACAATTTATGAGGATAGTATCTGAGAAATTTTCTCTTATCTTTTTTTTTTTGCTAAATTTATTTTAAGGAGAAACATCAAAAGTTAATGATACGGAAAGTTCGGCTCTTTCTTGAAATGTTTATCTTTATAATAGGAGTATCGAGGACGAAAAAGTGAAAAGAAATTTCAAACTTTTGTTATTTCTGAAAGAAATTTTGGACACATTTCACAGTGTGGAAGTATTCTAAATGATAAAGCTGTTTCAACAATTCCATATTTGCGAAGAAGGTAGAATGGTGAAATAAAATAATAAATGGAGTCGAAAAAAAAATCTTTTTTTCATAAAAAAATGTTTTGCTCTATTGAACGTTGCAATTGCATTGTTTCGTAGTTGATTTGCCTAATGACTTACGAATCGCAATTATTTATGTTTAACTCATAGATGTACAAATTCACATTTGTTACAAGAACTGACCTGATTTATGTGTCTCAACTGATCGATAAGGACGCTGGTATTGGTATTACCATAAGCCGGTGTACCAGAACGTGCTGTGGCCATTGTAAACTCCGGATTATATCTTTGAGCAGTTAAACTGGAGTCCACGACAGTCTTGACATATCTGTAATTAAAATTGACATTTTCATATATATGTATATAATCAACATAATGAATTATGTATAATCCATCAATTAAAATATTTAATCATCAACATTAATCAAGAATCTCAATTACAATTATTCAAATTTATAACTCGCATATAAAAATCGCCATTCAATAGTTTATATCTCTTAATAAATAATTCCGATATTTTCCACATCTGAATCCATCATTGATGGAAAGAATTCATATGCAGAAAAAAAGAAAAAAGAAATTCAATCAGCCATCAATTTCTATCGATATCCAATTCGGATGAATATAAATATCCCAAATTTCCCAATTGTATTTACCAGAATATCAATCCAACCGTTAATAATGAATTAAAACATACCAAATCAAAATTACACTTTCAATCGCCAAAATATCTATCCAAATATTTCACTGACACCTGACAAAAAATCATTCAACATCGATACCTGACAGAGTTATTGAAATATTAACATCCATCACGAGTTGAAACAGAATAAAAAGAAGAATATAATCGTTCAAATACCCCAGCTGCATATGATAACGAAATTGATTCTCCAATCAATGCCAATGAACATATAATTGAACTATTAAAATATATAAAAATTCATAATAAATCTAAGCAATAACTATTCAAATACATCATTGAAGATGAATATAAAGTAGATAAAAATCTATGAAACAATGAAAATTTATTATGATTGATACATATTATTCTCCAATGAATAATTTTAAGTAGGTAAAAGTTTTTATTCCACGAAGGCAGATAATTAATCAATACAAACACATCGGAGTTCATTGCACCGTTATAATATACACACATACAACAAGTCTCGCATCAGAATGAATGATTGAATGCGGAATTGCAGTACTTCAAAGTTGACGAGAGCGAATATACTGATTCGAATGGCTAAAACTCTTTTCCACTCTTTCACTCTTCAATTCTTTTTATTTGTTCCATCGTTCACCCTATCCTTCATTCTCGCGTTCATTTATGATGTCTCATAGTCTGCATTCTCATCATCTTACTCTAACTTCCTCTTCTCTCTCTTTTTCACTCATCATTGGCTTATACTCAAAGCAAACCATTCACAAGCTGTAGGTATAAATGTATATCTGTATATTGTAAAGTATGTGTGTGTGCCGCTCGTTAACGAGTAATTTGCTGGGTGAAGTCGTGTGATACAACCAAAGAGACAGGGAGAGTGACTGAAATAAAAACTGGTAGGAACACAACTTGACACACGATTGACGACTTTGCGTTTTGGTTGGTATGTTCTCTCTTATTTCTGTATTGCGACATTCATTGGTGGTGATGGCGATGGTGATGTTGATGTTGGTGCTCTCCATCTTGAGATCGTTGCAAAGTCTTATGGAGAAAATATCCAGATATCCAATCTTTTAGTGATGAAAAACCGGTACGATTATGTGTATGGTTTTTTTGTTTTTTTCTATGTTTCATGACTCTTCTTTAGCTTCTCTATCTTATATATATATATATACCAACACAGATGTGTTGAATAGATTCTATATCCCATTCAATCTTTATTTTATTTATTTTTTTCACCCAGATCACCTTCAGCAACAGATGCTGGGGTCGGTATATTTTCTCTCATCTTTGATATATATTATTATTGCTCAGCAAAAATATGTGGTAGAATGTTTTAATTAGATGTCATAAGTGTTGCAGCTCTTCTGATTAGAATTTAATGAAGTGATTTACTGTATTTATGAAGCAATCATTGGTGGAAAGTTTTATTTCGAAGATACACGATTTGAGAAAATTGAATTAATTTTTTTCATTGTTATTGGTTTGGTGTTAATGATCATCTACAATTTGTTTTTTAACATTTTATTTGATAAAGGTTCATAATATTTTTCAGTTTATGGGTCATTATTAGGTTTTATGTGCTTCAATCACTGATGTATACTAAAATTATTTGAAACTACAACGAGCATTAAAACAATGAATAACTCGCAATTATGCGAATATTTTCGAGAATTTTAATTTAATGAGGAGAAAAAATTGTTATTTTCATGCATTGTTCTGTTTCTAGTTCAGACTATGAAGAATTTGATTATAAATCAAGTGAACTTTCTCACAAACCAATCGAAACAGAATCTCACGAAATATCATCATCGCCATTGTAAAAAAAAACTAATTCAAAAAACACATTTTATTCCACATTCATTAACTCCAAAGACAAACTTTCTACTTCCATCTAGTTGATTATAAATTTCAATAACCCCTCATATAATCCAAAAAAATTCTTCTATACACGAAAAATCTACAGAAACTATAAAATAATAAAATATAAAAGCGAGAAATTGATTTCTTATTCACGATTTCTCCTTCATAATCAAAAGAAGAATTAAACAATTAATACATCCATGAGATGAAACATTTTCATTCTAACGATAATAAAGTTGGTGGGCGGAGTCGTTAACTGACGCTAATAATCATCGCTTACTTTCTCATTCTTCCTTGTAATATTCCCCTCATTTTTTATTTAAACAAAAAAAAACTGATGTGCGGGAATACATGAAAAAACAAAAACATCGAGAAAAAAAAATGGAGAAAACCACAGGAGGTACAAAAGTACATGTGAATATCGCGTGTGTACATAAAAAGCAAGAACTTACATCGTATATATACATTTATATACCAACATACATCTATATATAGAGGCACTGCACCGACGTGGGGATTATTAATCAAAAAAGGAGCCGCGAAGGATCCTTTTGCAGCAAACTCTGTTGCTTTTCCCTCGCTTCTCCTTTTTTTTTCACCTCTCCTTTTTATTTTCATTCATTCATTTTTTTTTTCTGCCTAATCATATCCCACGGGTGGCGAAGGTGTTCGCCTCTTTATTTCTCATCCTGCATTCCACCAACTCACTCGTCTTTTCCTCTCTAATACTGTGGGAGAATTGAGAAACGAGATAAAGGTTGAACTTTTTTGTTCTTTATTTTCGAATGAATAAAAAAAAAAAAAGAAATTGGAGAAAAATAAAATTAAAATGCTGAAACGAATAAAAAAAAGAAGAGCTATGTAATGTCTTCCCTTGAGAAGTTTTACAGACGCTTTTATTGCCTAAGAAGTAATTCGTTTCGCGGCGCGTCTCGATTACTAAAGAACTTTGTCGACTTATCTGACAACTTATCTTATTATTATTCGTTTCTTTCTTCAATTTTTTTTCTTATTTTTCTAATATTTTTTTCCCTTTCACTCTGACACATTGTGATTTTTATTTTCTTTTTTTTTTTTAGTTTGCAATAGTTCTTTATCTGATTTTTTCTCCCGGTGGCTTCGCACACGAGGCGATGAAATCTTTGCAGCACTTTGTCGGGTAAATATCCACGTGATAAGACGCCGTGAGCTGTGTGTGTTGCCATCAACGGTTCGTTATCGCAGAACGTGACGAGGTAAGAAGAAAAGAAAAAGAAAAAAAGTACAGTAGTTCTGGTGGTTTGGTTAAGTTGGTAATGGTGGATTCTTTGAAGAACAGGTGACACACGAGCGAGGAAATTACAGACGAACATTTATGTGACTGAAACTGCAAATGATCATGAAAGAAGAGAGAAAAAAAAATAAAAGGGAGTTGGCAGATTGTATGTTACCACGTTATAGGTTGTTACGAGAGAGGAATAAAAAAAATTCGATGTAGAATGAGTGAGAAAAAAAATACATAGCGTGAGCTGTTATCTGTGGATGAGTATCTAAATGAGATTCGATTCTTCTTTATATTCCTTCGTTCATACATGAAGAGAAAGAGACTGTTGTGTGAGCGCATACATCTCTCGCAATGTGCCATCAGGGACCAGAAATTACACGTCACTATAGAAAATTTGTTCACTCTACTCTTACACGTCGAATGAAGTATCAAAAGCACTAGACCAGATAATTTGATTCGATGTCGGTGGAGGCCATCGCATATACATAGAACCATTTTCAAATGCAATTGTAATTTATACTTACACATACTAAAATACATTTTATCCAATCGTTTGTACATATAAATGTGAATTCCAATCGATCACAGTCAATTGAACTTGTGCAATTGGACCTAACACATATGTTGACGATTGATTTTTCACAGAGATTATTATTGTACGAATAGAAAACAAAAGAAGATAATTACAAATAAGTATTCACATGTAACAATGAAGTAAAATATACAAAAGAAGATCACTTTCCATTCATAAATTGAGAATAATTCGATGGATTGTATTGAAAATGGAATTATAGAGATGAATAAATGAGAAGAAAAAATAAATAAGTGGTTGTGTTTATAGAATGATAGATCCCAAGTTGAGATGAGCAATCAAATCTTGGCGCCGTGTTGGATAATTATTATATACAAACGTCGAGAAACTATTTAATTGCACCTTGTGATATAATTCGCTCATTGAGCAAGGAAAAAGTCCAAGGAGATGTGTGAAGATGTGATAATAAGATAGAAGAAAAATTATGGATGGAAATAAGATGCAATGATGTATTGAAGGTTGTTTATGGTGATTGTTATATAGAATTATGATTAAAGAAATCATAGAAATATTAATGATAGAAACTATTCCTTTATCTAATATTCAACGAGAACAATCGATAAATATTGTTTACACTCAATGTTTCCATCAATCATCAACAAATAACATCTGCAAAGAAATGCCATTCTAAGACAATCCAACGTCTTATAAGAGATACAAAAATAAAAATTACCTGAAGATAAATATAATCCAGAAAAAAAGACTATCTCTTTAATTACAATTTAATTCAGCATTAAGCCTAAATCCAATCGACTAATTCTATACTCATCCAAGCAGTCTCTAATTTCATTCTATTTCCAGGGGCTTCAGTGAGCGGAAATGTCGCGGGTGCTTGGTCAACGACTTCCGAGAGGTAAATCCGATACCACATTGATACTATTTTAGGATTAGCAAGATATACACACGTTGCTCATCAAGATATACCTCCATACATCTGTATACATATTACAAACTCATATCTACATATGAGTATAATGTAACGGTGTCTATTGTTGGCAGGTATGGATACACAATTTATAATATGGTCAACCACCACCACCAGATATTCTCGCCACCCATCTGCGCGAATCGATATCCCACCAAATCTCAACGTGCGACATATTCCACGCTCTCTCTCTGTCTTTTCACTCCTATCCTTTTCCCTCTGGCCCTTGATATTCACGCATGGGCGTGAACTCTATATTGGTTTTGATGTTCACCAACTTCCAATATCCACAATATTTAATATCTCATATAAATTCTTAACATAAATAAAAATAAAAAATTCCTACTGACAAATTAAATTAATCTAACATCATTCAACATCAAAGATAAGAATATAAGATAAAATATCGTAAAATAAATTGTCTAATAAAAAATTTAACTAGATGTACAGTAATTCACTTAATAAACGTGAAATTAATTAAAGAATTTCATTCTTTATCACAGAAGATTATTCGTTGGGGAATAAAAAATGAATAATCTAAATAAAATGAGACTAAGCTGAGCTTAAATACTAAAACGAGCAATTTACAATATTTATAATTAAATTGTATTCTACTTATCAGAATAATAATGACTGTGATAATGGGGAAGAAAAATGGAAATGAAAATGTTATTCGTAGGTAGATGATATGCATATGCGTGTTTATAGAGTTGGCTTGATGTCGTTTGCTCAAGCGCAAATAATCCAAAGCCAGGGCTACTATAACATTTTATATCTGTATTCACATATAGCAGAAAGAGATAGCACGACCGACGACGACGAACGGATAGGAAGGTCGAGAAGAGAGGTATGAAAGAGGTGAAGAGACGTGAGAGGTAGGAATGGAAAACGGCGGGCGCAGTCGGTGGGACGCCAAGCCGCCAATGAGTCTGGCAACGAGAGCAAACTGGCGCCGAAGAGTCGGGCTTGTAAAGTCGACTATCCGCGAGCTCTTCTTCTTCTTCTTCTTCTTCTTCTTCTTCTTCTTCTTCTTCTTCTTCGGCCTCTTCTTCAATGTTTTCTTTTTTATTTTTCATTTGCCTCTCTGTCTCACAACTCTTTGCACTACAGTCTTGTTCATCTATCCTTCTTATTCTGGCTTGTTTTCATTGGCTGATACCGTGTTATATTGGGCGAACTCTCTGTTCGCACAGCCAAGCCATAAAGCGACTCGCCAACTATTTTGCCATGACTCCCACGCGTCATCTTCTCTCTCGCTCTCGCTCTCTCTCTATTTAATCTGTTTCTTTCTTTGCTTGTGATGCTGTATCATTTTCCTGTTCTTCTTTATTGTGAATCAATATTTCGATATGAATATTTGCACGTTTTGTGTTTTTCTTTTCTCTTCCGGCAAAAAAGGCAAAGTATTGATTGTTTTTTTATTATGGTTGTTCTGCAAGTATAATTGGCTTGGAAGGGTGCTTTGATACTAGAGAGCAAATTTCCCAGTATATTTTTCGGTTTTGTATCTGAAGGGTTGAATGTTTGTGCAATGAGAGTTTCTGGGCGATTGATTTTTTATGCTTTTGACAGTATGAGAATTGTGGCGAAGTGGAATTTGTTGTATTGCGATTGTTTGTTGGAACAATCGACTTTGTATGAATTTTTTTCAGTAACTCGACTGTGTGTATTCAATTATGTTCAATTAACGTTTATTCAATTTACTAAAGTAAACTCAAAAACAAAACATGACTTGAGATAGCTTTCGGAATATTCGAGAAATTCATATGATAGCATGACAAATGAACGTTTACTCATATTCACAGCTCATTGCCATCGATTTCGAAGCTATGAATATACGGAAACCGATTTAAAAAGAGTTTGTAGTTCGAATTGCAAAATTATCATAGTCTAATGTTATATTTGACTACATTTTAGAATGTTTCCTTAATTTCATCGTATTTTGAAACCTGTCCCAACGGGTTTAATCCATATCACTATATGATAAAGATAACATCCAATCTTTGAATTTCAAAATAATATGCAGTTGGGGAAAATTGTTAAATTCATATGTGAACCATTAAAACAATATATTTTAAAATATTCCATTATTTTTTGTACTGGTCGATGAACAATTTGTCAAGAATATCCAAAATTTATTAATAATAAAATAATTATCAACACCCTATCCTACATATTTGCCTATCTCTTAGTGTCCCACAATCAATTATCTATCCAAATTGGCTGTGGCAAAAGAGTGAATAATTTCTTGTAACATAAGTTCCTTAGATAAAAATTCAAATGTTTGATAATTATTCGACATTATCTGAAGATTAATTGTCTGCAATAATTAGTACCACAGCACTAACATATATAAATATCCACATAAAATGTGAGAGAGAATAATTCATTAAATTATTTCTTCCCACGTCAACTTTTTTCATATAAGGAAAAATAAAATTTTTTTCATTTACACACATTAAATGCAAATTGGTGTGAGTTGCAGAATATTAAACTGTTACGTGAGATTACCAATTTCGGACAGTGGTAGTGAAAGTTTTATAAACAACCTGCTTGCATTTATACATTGTGAAATAAAAAAATTGAAAAACAGAAGAAACATAAAAGAAAAAAATTGTCAGAATAATGAATAATTACATGAAACGAAAACGAAAACAAAAACAAAAACAAAAAAACGAAACAATTATTGCAACCAACAACTACACAATGTGGTTGAAACAAGAAATAATAACGTGAAATGTATATACACGTGATAATATAGTGTAATCCATTGTGGGATTCTTTACTTGTTGAAAGGCAAAATTGAGCAGCAAAGAGAAAGATCCTGACGCGCATTTGCTAGCGCGCGCGCCTTGACAAACCGTCAGGGAAGAAGTTAATTAGTGAGTCAGTGCACACAGCCTGCAGTTACGAGCGTGTGGATGGTTTAGTTGGGGAGAGAATCAGCGCACAGCCATAGTATGCATACGTACACGTCCATATGTACACATACGAAAGCCGCACAAAGTTGACTTGCTGCAGACGCAAATTGACTGTGACTAAAGACAAAGTCGGGAAGAGAAGAAGATGAAGAAAAAGGAGGAGCGAACGTTATTGTATATGCGACTAACAAGCCGCTGGAAGGAGTCGAGAAAAAAAAAAAAAAAATAATTACTGACAACGACGGATTTGTCACTCAATTTTGTTCTAATAGAAACAAAGTTTTTTTTACCTATCGAATTAAATTGAAATATCAATTTTAATTACATGTATAAATTTAAATTATTTATTTATTTATTTATTTATGTATGTATATATACTCACTCTCCGACTCTTTCGCCATTCCAGCAATGTCTGTGCGGATATTCTTCGCATATAGAATCAGCCAATGTACCGTAAAAGGTGCGCGACCTGACGACACTCGCCAAAAAGTTGCCGAGTTGCACGTGAAGTTGTGTGGGCATTTGCCGGTGCGCCTGCGTTCCGGGATGCGCCACAGCAGCCAATCTCTCTTCGAGACTTGGCGATGATGATAATAATGATGATGATGATGATGATGTAATACCTGATCGAGATGCAATCGAAACTGCTATGTCAGATTCTGTCGATGCTTTACCTGCCGACTGCAATTCTGAACGACCACAAACTGTCCGCACCTGTGACAAATAAATGACCATCCACTTTATCAGAAAGCTCTTTTGTATTTCTTTATGAAAAATATAATTCAAAGAGGATAAAAAGCAATGTGGAAGATATTGGCGAATATGAAGACAAAATGAAATGAAATTTTTTCAATTTATTCAAGAGAATATTATTCTACAAAATCATTGGAATTTTGTCAACATTTTTATTTTCAAACATTTTCATATTTTCATTCATTCTATTTTGTATTGAAGGAATGTTGATAATATCACGAGGATGTTGAACATCCTTTTAGTAATTTCCATTAGTTGAGAAATAGTTAGGCAATGAAAAAATAAAAGCAATTGAACAATTACAATTCTCATATCGCAAAATAGCACTTGAAAAAAATATAGAGTTTTCCACGCAACCTAGCCCAGTCCATATAATTTCTTCTTTCCCCAATTGTTACGTCAGTAGACAGAGTTGTTCTTATAAAAATCATTCATATTTGCACAAGAGTTGAGAAAAAAATAGATGAAAAACTACATTCTACTCCGACATTGCAAATAACTTCGATTATTCATATCAGTCTGGCAATCCTCGCCGATTGTCAATTGAAAGTCGCGCAAATTCTCATATTCACCAGCATCGACGCTAAAAAAAGAACAACAAAAACATTCATACTGTTGACTATGGCAGGACGACAGTTTAATTAATCAATTTTGACATTGAAATATCGTTGAATAAAATTAATTATAGAATTTTTGTCATCAAATTTCTGTGAAAATATTTCCGCTATGAATAGACATTTCATTCGTATGAACGTCATTCTCCATGGACTGGCTTCTGGATTTTATTTTTTGTTACTCCTATGTGAAAGCAAGAGATGAAAATAAAAAAAAAGGATAAAAGAAAATGTGAGAGATTGAAAAGGAGAGAAGAGAGAAACGAAACAAATCGCAGTCCCACGCGTTGATAATTTATGACTCGACGTAGTGAGAGAGGAGAGAGTGGAGAATGAGAAGAAAAAAAAAATAACATTTTTATTTATACTGAAAAATCGTTGGCAAATATTTGCTTCAGGGGACGTTTCGCCATTATTTTTTTAGTACAATAAAAAAAAAGACGAATTAAGCGAACATATATGCGCAGTTGTATGTGTGAGTTTATATAGTGAGAATAAAACCTCGATGGTTTGGACTAAAAACACTGCGATATTCAAATTTCGTTGGAATGATTAAGACGGCTGTGTGTAGCGTGTGGGCGACAAACTGCGCGTCTATCTTTTTTTTTCTCTCTCCCCTCTCTCCCCTCTTTCTTCTCTTTCTTCTCTTTCTTCTCTTTCTTCTCATACTGCTCATACTGCTCATTCTCTTTTTATTTGACTTCTTCATCATTATTTTTTATATTGACGCAATTGCCAACTATGCATCACGAAATTATCGAAATAAATTATGAATATCAGCCAAAATTAAATTGACACACACTGTGAAAGATTAAAAAAGATAATTTAATACCCTAATACGTCTATATATATTGTGTGGCGTTATCGTTTTTCGCGTGTAATCCGACGCCTCTATAATGTATATCCCCCCAGTTATTTTATGTGTTGGTGGAACTAGGCATAGCATCCTTCACTCTGCCCACTTACTACTCATTTTTTTTCCTCCCTCTCTCTCTCTCCCCCTCAACCTTTTTTTTCTCACATATCTCAACCAGGTGAGTCACACACACTCCACCGGATATTGGCGACTGATTCATTGTTTTCTTCACGAACAAAAAAGAAACAATTCGTAAGGTTTCCACTCGCTTATTTTCATTTTTTTATTTACTCACTTATTTCCCCATTTTTTTTTGTTTCCATTCCCGAATGATAAAATAAACAAAAACACAACCACATAATCATGGGAATCCCCACTCGTTTGTATATTTATTTTGATATTTATTTTAATAATATATCTAATTTTTGAATGAAAAATAAATTTTATTTCAACCTTGAAACATCGTCTGGACATGTCTCGTTGATTCTCATTGACTAATTGTGTCTCAACGAGTGTTCTCTTCCTGCGCTTTGAAGACGAATCAGAAGTAACGATTTATATTACTGGCCAACAAATAACGAGATTCATCTATACGAATATATCTATATATACAATTTAGTCGATATAAATTTAAAGCCATTATAACGTCTAATTGCAACTGTCACGAGATTGAAGTCGTAAGATCAATTGAGAGAGAAGTGCGGGGATGATGAACAGTAAGAAATAAAAGTGATGCAGTATAAAAGTGCAATAGAAATGAGAAAATAAAAAAAGATAACAATGGATGAATGAATGAATAAATAAATAAATAACAAATAAATATCTATGTTGGCCTTTTTGGCAATTTATTTATCCGACGTGACGTCAATTCATTCGATAGCTCGACCAAACATTCGCTTGACATGTCACATACAAGCAAACAAATACAGTGTATGTGTATGTGTATGTGATCACGTCACTCGCGCCAAAATTCGAAGTGAGCGTGCCAACTAGCACACGTACAATGTAAAAGAACAGACTAGAAAGAATAGAACGTGAACGGAAATAATAGCTGTCAAGAAAGTAGACGGATGATATTAGTCATCATCCTGTTTTTCGTTTTTTTTTCCAAATGTTTTTTTTTCTTCTCATCTGTTCTGAGTTTTTTGCTCATTTTAAATTGCCAGGCCGCACTATATTAAATTGGGGGTAAGTGCTATCGATATTTTTTTATTTTTTCTTTTAATCATTCTCATCTTTTGTCACACAAGAATGAAGAGAAGACATTATAAAGCACGAAAGTGCATCGACCGATGGATTGAAAGCAACTGATCTTCATTATGATGAGTCTCTCAATCAAAATAGATGGTCAGACATTGTATTTTAATTTTCTCAATTGTCACAATTACATGAAAACTAAAATGAAAAATTGATTTGTGATAAATTCGAAAAATTCAAATTTATCTATCAGCAATTTTCATGTCTTCTTAAATAAATAATTTCAAACAAATTCTGACATTTGAAATAAAATAAGAAGAAGATTAAATACAAACGACAAACATTAAATTTAATTCCAGCTTGAATATAACATCAGCTTAAAATGAATATTTATATTCAAATAAATAGACAACATAGAAAAAAACAAAGAAAAAAAAAAAATAACGAATGAATAAATTCGTTTATATTTTCTCGTCTCTGATTAATTTCAATAATGGAAAAGGGAAATTAGTGCATTACTGTAGAAGAGGATCGTCATCAGGATCGAGAAAATGAGGAAAGTAGAAAAAGGAATAAGAAAAAATATTAATATAATGAACAAGAACGGAAACAGGAAGAGAAGAAAAAAATTTGAGGAGAGAAATAGGAAGAAATATAAGCAGAGGCGAAATCGATATAGGGGAGAGTTGAAGTTGCGGCGCGAGTCAAAGCCCTCTGTGTGTGTAAGTCTATATGTATACACAAGTCTGCGTGTTTGTGCAAGCAGCAAACCAACTGAGACACACATAACGAGTGTGTCGGAAAAAGGATGTGAGGAATGCGATGGGTGCGCCTCTCTCTCGCCATCTTTTCCTCTCTTCCCGCATCTTCTTTGCTGGATCATCCTCAATATACATTTATATACATGTTCAATTTTAATTTCTTCTATACATCTCTCTCGCTCTTGCACATTCGGTCTTTATCCAACAACAGTTTTCTGTCAGCAAATATATAATTCAAACGATATACAAAATGCTTTTGGAACGTTGGTCAGAACACACAGCCAGTATAACTCAACATAAATTTCAAAGAAAAAAAAAAGTGAATAAAAACGAGAAGATAGAATGCGAATAAAATATATCTATGTATTACAAAAGTCCTTGGGCAGAGAAGCCGGAAGGAAAAGAAGTTTTTGAAGGAAAAAAAAGACACAAGAGAAAAAAAAATTGATAAAAAGTCAAAATGAATTCCGGTGGATTCAAAACTCGATTATTCGTCCTCATGACTCTAAATGTGAGGAGAAGAAGAAGAAAAAGTATAAAACAGAGAAGATGAAATAGCGAAGCCAAGAGCGCTAGTGGCAACGTCGCGGTATCCTTTATCCCGCGCTGTTTGGAATTCGACCGGGGAATTTAACTATATATACATATAGATATATATATGTCAGTATTTCTTTCTCAACTGGCTTCTTCAACTGCGTCTCAAACTCTCTTCATCTATTGAAGTTTGAATAGAATGAAGAGATTGAATATAGTAAATATCAGAACATGGGGGGATTGAACGAACTGAATGGATGATGTGGTGATGGGTTGGAGATGGTGTGAAAATTTCCAACATGGATGAATAATTTGAATGTAAATATTGAAGAATTTTGTGAAAGAGGATTTGTAATGTGTGATTGTTGGCATTATTATTCGAATTTTGGGTAAATTCGCAATAATTGATTTGTAATTCACAAGTTGAAATTAAATTCAGAAAATTAGCAGATGATGTAAAATATCATCGTCATAAAATTTCTATGGAAAGCCCATTGCCATCGTTTTTTTTTCATTGCCTGACAAATTTTCGAAATCACTTAACATCTTCATTTTTTATGTAAAATTATTTATATTGAATTATTATTAACACTTCGATTGACTCTTGAAATGCAAATAAATATTTACACCTTAGAGAGAAATCTCTACTGAAAATGATCATAATCATGAAAATAAAGTGCGAAAAATGCAACAGAAAAATTCGATTTTCTCCGGAAAGAAAATTAAATATACAATTAAACTATTACATCACACTCAATCACTGCAATAAATAAAACATGAAACCATATAATAAAGTCGTTAAATCAACTATACAACACCACGTAAAGGAAAAAAAATTCCTCTTTCGCTTGCCATTTATATTCGCATTACTACACTAATTCCTATCTCAACGTCACCAAAATCCCTGATACATAAACATCATAAAACCAACCATAAAAATTCTTGCTATCGCACAAACTTGCAAAATTCACTATTGGATTTATCCATTTCCACACGCAATATCACACACTCCACATATAAAATATATTTGCAGACATATCCACACCAACAATTCACATAGAAAGTGAACATAAATAAATTCTTCCACGAGGGATGAAAATTCCAAGTTGTATTATTCCATCTACATATATATATTTATGGCTACAGCAGTAGCACACACACGATGTCTTCCTCTTAACCATCGACCTACATTTACTGTATCGATTTTATGTATACCACTAACATAAATATTTGTCTGTGGCTTTTTCTCATGTATCTATCCATACATTCATACAACTGCAAAGCCAATAACACGACAGCAATGATGACACACAAATACACGCGACAATTTGTGTGCGTCATGCGGTAAAAATTTAAGGGGCGCAAAAGAAACAAGAAGTAAGAGGATAATGATCATTCTTTGAAGAAAAAAAAGAAAAAAATCCCGAATAAATAAAAGAAAAGACGAGCGAAAAGAAAAACAAAAAGAAGCGAATGCGATGGTTACCTGCTCTCGAGAGTTGCATATACAGTCACATAACACGAGCGGCAACGAGAGTCACATGGCAACAGCAATTCTTCTTCTTTTATTTCCTCTCTCCTCTTCTTTGTCTCTGTTCTTTTTTTTTGCACATCTCCACCCTGATTTGTACATCTTCCATTCAGCTATTCTATATTCCAACATGAATAATATACCTTTTGCCTTCTCTGTCATTTCCTCAATGCTACACCCCTACGATTATCTCTCTTCAATACAAGTCCTTTACTCATGTTATACAGTTTGTGTGTGTGTGTGTGTTTGGGAACGCATGTACAGACGTCGTCACGAGCCAACTACGAGTTGGCGAACGAACGCGGGCAGAAGAGGAAAAAAGAGAAACAGAGAGTTGGGAAAAAGAAATAAACAGAAGGGACGGAGAGTGAGGGAGATAGAGTGAAAGAGAGCAGGCTCAAACTCGATGCGTGCGAGTCCGTTCAGGTATAATATAACAGGTTCGCCTGTGGCCTCTCTTTTACGAAAGATCCTCGTTCCACTTGCGGTTATGTTGCTTTACTCTCTCATTCCATTCTTCACCATCTTTCTTTCTTGCTTTCTTTTTATTCTCCTTTATCCTTATCCTTTATCTCTTGTGACTCCCACTGGACTATTGCCGCCCTCGCGTATATTTTCTATACTTGAACAAACCACTATTAGGATCTCCATCACACAACTCATCGCACAAATGTCCTGGCGTTTACATGAATCAGCAAGAAATATTTGGAAGAATCTGGTTTATTTCATGTTTTAGGTGAATGTTTTTGGATGTTTTGATGGGAGTTGGATTTTCATTTTTCGTCCCTTTGGTTTTGGCTGAGTTTTTTTGTTTCAATTGATAATATTTTATAGATCCGGTAAGGATTGTGGTGATGTTATTGATGTTAATTATGTTGATTTGTTATGGAAATGATTGAAAGGCTTTAATTTAGTTTTTAAATATCTCATCAATGATGTCTCATCAATCTCAATGGTTATTACTTTGGAAGTTAGAAAATGGTGATATTAGTAATATTGGCTTGCTCAATTTATTATGGAGACAGCTGTGACGATGTAGCTTACTCTCATCAGATGTTATCAATGAAAATAAAGTTTCAGTGCTGCAATAAATTGTCATACTGGTATTGATGAATATAATTTTACAGATAATAGTCTAAGAGTAATAGACATCATTGAAATATATCGATTCACCCTAGAGCTTGCACCAACTCATTCAACTCATTCCATCTAGGTTTATGGACAATTGATATTAAGAATTGGAATTTGATAACTATCATTGAATGAAGCTATTGTTTGAAAATCTTCAGAATTTTCTTTCACGCTTTTGTTGAGTGATATCCTATACTTTAATTTTCCGTCTTCAACAGGAATTCACGAATTTCTAAACCAATTCTGATGTAATCTACATTAGTTCAGCTGCTAATTCCAGAAAATGAGCTTCACTTACTACAAATTGGAATGGAAATGGAAGAGATGGAAAGGAATGTTCATTGGTGAACTTGTTACAGTTTACATGTAGATCAATATTGCTCGTTTTCCTAACAAGGTTCAGAGATAATTATTGTTAATTCATTATAATCAGATACACAATCACAAATTAGTTGGAATTTATTGGCGTGACGTGGAAAGTAGTTAAATACAATTTTTATCAGTTTTAAATTCTTTATAAAATTGTAAATAACTTCTTATGACGTTGGGTTAGTAGATTGTGAGTGATTCTAAATTGTCTTCATAATTGCTATGAATAATTCACGATTATTCATAATCTTTTAACGATATCATGAAATGTTTATTTTCTGTATCATTCAACTTCATTCGAATTTGATATTTGAACTAACAAGTGACGAAACAATCCACACGACAACGAATTTTTGATTCAAATAGAAACATAAAGCAAATTCTTCTACAGTCACGAAAGAATATCATCCACACAATTATCCAACATAAGTTAAAAGTTGCATCAATTATTCATCTTCTTTTGTATGACACGCACAAAATAACAAATGTTTAAAAAAATGTACAGTCATCATCAACATAACCCTTTCACATTCGAACATTTGTACTGAAACAAAACAATCCAAACCATTTTTATTCTCTCAAGAAAATACCATACCAATTTCAAAAACTAGAAAATGTCAAGAAAAATTAATACCACATCTAAGTAAAACAAAAAATGCTCGATCTCCACCCACATCTATAAATACAATTCCACTAACAAACAAAAAAACAATTCAAAACATCAAAACTAAC
Source organism: Meteorus cinctellus (assembly GCA_030523045.1). Taxonomy (NCBI): domain Eukaryota; kingdom Metazoa; phylum Arthropoda; class Insecta; order Hymenoptera; family Braconidae; genus Meteorus; species Meteorus cinctellus. Next base: position 19,883 of record JAPYZF010000520.1, on the reverse strand, counting down.
AAAAAGATTTTGTTTTACATCAGAAAAAAAACTCCCTAATTTAATACCAATTGCTCGAACGAAATTTTTTCAAAATTGTTCATCAGTTTTCATTGAATTGAATAACAAAAAGCTTTGCAAAATTCTACTACGCTTCATATAACAAAACAATATCTTCAATGCACAATAGAATCTCGACATTCTATCATATATGAACGAGCTTCAACATTTATTTCAATATCTAATCGCAATTTTAATAATCCTATCTGTTAAAAGATAGCCTTCAGCGCTGCTGAATCATGTCACACTTGCGTATACACATGTTTATATATATCTACAAAACATATGCATTATATATATATATATATATATATATATATGTATATATACACGAACACATTTGTGCAAAGAGCAATTCTGAAACCGATCCGTCGTCACATTGTGAATATATAAAGTCGTTGCGTCTTTTAGTCGTGTCGTGTCTCCCATTCCGAAAGGAGGTAACACATTCAACGCACCGAAATACCTACAACGACGAATAGAACGTCAAGTGAGTGCCGGGTCATTGATTCCTATACCACGTATGGATCAGGCACCTTGCCAATTCTCAATTTCCCTTTTTTTTTATTACTATTATTATTTGTTTATTCCTCTTTCACACTCTCAAACTCTGTTCTATTATACACAAATACATACTCATTGTATTTTCTACCTTTCCTTCCCTTCATTCATTATTTATTTATATCATTTACTTTTCATTCTTCAATTTTATCATGATAAATATTCTAATGTCCTTGTCTCATCTCATTATCACAATCATCGTTGTCGACATTATCATTTTCATTATTATTCATTATTGAAGGAAATTGAGTGGAACACTATTAAAGTTAGTCCTCGCCACAATTTCCATTCATAAGCGGTTCCATCATGTGTTCGGTTCATTTGTACCAGATCTGATGCATGACTCAATGCGGCCACATATATATCTGTGTATTTATATTATGTAGACATGAAAATATATACATACATATTGCCATGGCCCAATTTAAATTTGACCCTGAGCAAAATTAAATGCCAAAAAAAAATTAATTATAATAAATACATTTAATTTTATTAAATTATGACAATGTAATATTTTCTTCATTTTTATTTTTTTTATTTTCCATGTCTATGATATTTTTTCATTTTTGAAAATTGTTCATGTATTTATGTGTATAGATTTTATATACGTTCATTTCAATATGCAATCGTGAGTCACGAGAAGAGTCCAGTCAAGAGTTAAAACGCACATGAGAAAAATGTTTTGCAAAGGAAGAAGGGACGTTTATATGGTGTATATAATGCCTTGAGCAGAGTTGGCCCAAGATGTCGGATGGTTATATCGACCATGTGGGTGTAGGAGTGGCTGGAGCCGAGCCAGGATGATGGGTGCTACGCTACTACTATATGGCATGAAGAAGATGCTGAGAAGCAAACGTGTGTGGAGATGAGACGAGAGTAGGAAGAAAAAATAAAGCAAGAAAAAAAAAATTTTTAAGAAAAAGAAGACGTCTTTTATGATGCAAAAAGAAAAAGTAAAAAGGAGAGAAGGAATAAAAGGAAGTAAAAATGAAAGTGCCAATAAAATAAAAGAATAGGATCTCTCAGTAATACTTATTCTTGATCCTCTTTGCACAAAGGTGTATCACGACTTGTAAATAAAAATCCAATGGTACAAATTAGGTCCTTATTTAGAATAGATTTGTCAATAACAGAAAGATATTTGATTTAGAATTTGGTTTTATTTTATCCTATTTGTAATGTAGGATTGAATAAAGATTATTTTATGGTGATTCTTATTTGAAATAATTATTCAACTTTGATTTTGACACGAAGATTGTGATCAGAAAAATTGTGAAATGAATATCGAATGTAAATTCAGGAAAATGTGGAACATGTGATTTGAAATTTATAATTCTGTCATTGATGATTAGATAAACGAACGGGATTGAACAGGAAATAAAAATTTCCTTGTTATATGTTCTGAATAAAATATATTCGTATTGAGTATTTGAAGAAATTATTTAAAACTTCAACCTGAATAAGTAACGTCAATTAATTCTAATCATTGAATAATTTCAGGTTAAATAATTTCAAAAGAATATAAACTGTCTCAAATCAAGATAATTCATTTGACCTTTTTCACTCAGAATTTTTTTCAGTTCCCAATTAAAATTACACAATTCTATTGAAAGAAAAAAAAAAAAAAAGAAAAAGAAAAAGAAAAAAAGAAAAAAATTGTCCCTACCAATGTAAATTTACAAAACAAGGCAGAATAATTATTGAATCAATAAAAAATAATTACGTTGTAAATTTATCGAATGGACTATGCGTGAAAAAAAAAAAAGTGAAAGGACCAGTGCGTATTGCACTGCACACGCTTCAAACATTGCAATATTATTTTTACTCTTATTTTTCATGTCATGTCTGCGTGAGAGTGTCTGTATATACACTGGGCGACTAGACAGTTAAACGCTAAACTCGTCGTCAATTCTATCGTCGTCGTCGGTACGAGACAGAGAGTAAAGTCATTCGACGATTTTGCCCCAAGGCTTTGAAACTCTTGATATTTTGTCGTCCTCTTTACTCACGGCTATCGCCATATACATATACAATCCATGAGCCTACACATATGTACAATACGTGCGTTATTCTAACACTTCTCACTCTTCATTTGTCTTCCAACCATGTTTCATTTTTTTTATTCCTCAAATTTTTTTATTTCTTTTATTTCTTTTATTTAACTTCCACGTTCCACCTCAATGTGTATTCTTGGCGTATATATAACGCAAGTTAAAGTCTGATGCGTCGCCCCACATGACATGTCAGCAATAAAAGAAAAGTGGCAGAGTGAATGAGAGAAGAATGGTGGAATGAAAAGAGTGTAACAATGACAAAAGATGCGAGTGAAATTTATATACGTATAGTGGATAAAAGAAGAGAAAAAAAAGAGGAAAAATAAATAGAGGAATCGAATAGAGGGCATTGTGCAGACGTGAAGCGCGTTGACGATGAAAAAATAATATGGAAATGTCTATATATATGTATATAAAATGTAAACGAGAACATGGGTAAATAGAGCATTGAGAAGGAAGAGATTACAATATTCTCTCGCGGCTATAATACGGAATAACACGAGAGAAGATAATGGCAGTCAACTTTTCTTTCTTTTTCACAATTTGTTTTGATTCTTTCTCGTTCCTTCACACACTCTATCGTTCGCTTAGTCGCTCTTCGTTCCACATTATCGAATGCACACGTTCTCCCCTTGCTTCACAATATTTTCCAATTTGTTAACGACAATAAAAATAGCAAGTGCAATATCCTTAGTCTGCATTTCTGTCTTGGTGAATATGAATTTATTATGTGGTTTTATATTTTTGTTGGTATTTTTATTGTTATGCTGAAAAGTGAAATTTTGTGATTATAACACTGTTGAATAGGGTATTTATTTTTGTAACGATAGAAAAGATTTTTTATGAGGGGTGAGAATTTTGATAGGTTTTTTCTTGTTATTTAGAATTGAGGAATTCAAACCCCATGAAATCCATGAGTTTGTATTTATTTTTATTATTTTTTTGTCTTATTTATATCATTTTTAAAATTTTTTCGGTAATGCTTCATTTTATTTATATGATGAAATTATAATAAATTCGAAGAACAATAAAGTGCCAGGAAATTTTTGTTATGTTGAATTTAATGGAATGTGAAAGTTCAAAGAGGTTTTCAAGTTGGCTGACATGATATTTCACAAATTTATCAACAGATTAACGTCAAATTTGGCACAGATATTGAATAGGTATCATGTTGTGGTCTATCCTACTACTTTTACCATATCTACGAAAGGTTTTGTTATTTTTTCCACGAATTGTATGTCAGCTATTTCAACAAACATTCGTGTCTTCATTTTCCAATTATGATACAAAACTTTCCTCAATCACACTTATTATTATTATTATTATTATTCCGATTGATCATAATTTCTCTAGCATAAAGGACTTTATCGGCAGTCACACGATAGATTTTTTTTTCACTGCGCATCTTCAACGATTTTCCCAGGAAATATTCTGAATAATCAATCATCATATCAACGATGCATCTCATGAGAATAAATTTAGTTTCGAGGTATCCCAAAATGATTTCTCGTCATTATGAAATTGAAATTTCCCAACCAATTTCTCTACATACTCTCTAATATGCAACCCCAATATAAATAATGTTCGTATAAATTCGGCAATTTATCATACAAACATTTGTTCGCAATAGAAAAAAAAGACGTGGAAAAGGAAACCTCCTTATTCGTCATTCCTAAAGGATTGATTCTTCAACGATCCGTACAATTATATGAGTGATATACGCATATACATACTTGACAGTAAATTGGGCGGTGGCCGAAAGAAAAAAAAAATGAATGGAGTCTGAATTGAGATTAATGAAGGTCGGAGGGAAATGGCGAATTTCCGGGTGTCTCCTATTACCAAAAAAAGAAAATAAAAGAAACAGAAAAACAAGTAAATAACAACGTAAAATAAATGAATTCATGAAGACGAGTGAATCACCAATTGCCAACTAGAAAATTCATCTTTAATTCAACCGTACCAACTACATTTCACCGTCTACATTCGCTGCCAAATAAAAATGAAAACAATCAACCAAATAAATAAATACAAAACGTAGAAAAAGAACAATGACAAAAGTGGATGAAAGAATTCCAAAGGACCCTACATACACATACTCCACCAGTCGGAATTTCATGCAAACTCTTCGTGGGACCAAGAGCGCTAAAGAGAGTGAGAGAGAGAAGATATATATAGCAGAGTCCAGGGGAAATCGATTCTCCCACAGTATAGAGGCTTTCGAGAGCAAAAAAATGAGAAAAAAAAAGGGAACGAAGAGTCGAAAGAATTCAGAGTAAAAGAAGTAACAGGGGCATATAAGAGCGCGATGAGGTAGTAACGTATGAGATGAGAAAAAGAAAGAGAGTGAAACAGGAGAATGAAAGGCCGAGAGAAGTAGCAATAGCAAGAGAGAGAAATGGTAGGAGCCACGAAAAGGCGCCGCGTACTCTCGCGCTAGAGTAACAACAATATACCTATACCTTTTGCAAACCTCTTCTCAAGAATAATAATGAGAGAGACTAAGAAGAGGGAAAAATACCAAGGGCAAGAGAGACAGAACTCTCAAACACACACACTAATCCAACAAGTTCCACAGTGGTGAGGAGGCCGCGTGCGACCAAGAGCTACGGGCCTGGTATAAATTCGCCGCGCGGCGACGAATAATAATGAAGGGCACGAGGAACAGAAAAAAAAAGGAAAAAAAAAAAAAAAATAAATAAAATAAAGAATGAAGGAAAAAAAGAATGAAGTCGAATTTTTGAAAGAGATGAAAGAAAGAGAGTCTGAAAATCTGGACCTGCATGAGCTTGATACATTGAGGGCACACATTTATGTGTGTGTGTATGTGCATCTTTTACTAACGATCTTTCTTATATAGCTATACGATGTCTATTATATTGAGTGTTCTATGTATATAACAATGTGCCACGTCTCGCAGATCCATCGGCGGGCCCGGCAGTCTATCGGAGCAAGGCCAAAGGCCACGCGGAATGTAGACACGTAACGCACGCAGAATGTGCGACCGTTTCTTTTTTTTTCTTTTTTTTTTCATTTCGCTCCCTTACTCACTTGTCCTTTCGGCTGTGCTTCCTCTATTGGTGAACCACAGACGCGCCAAAGGTACCAGGGATTATGTATATACGTGATGTAGATGGTGGTGGTCGCGACGGTTGCATGTTGGGCGCCCCCTCTTACTTTCTTATATGTATATTAAAATATATGTGAGAGTTTGTGTGTAAGAATGTGTATATAGTAAACTTGAGCCAAGAAGAATTATTAGTGGAATCGGTATGGTCAATCGGGTGCCAGGCACACAAGGTGCGACCCCCCGCTGTTTATTCCACCAGGTAATGCCTCACACCAAGATGAAACGAATAAACCGAAATGTATTCAAAGTTTCTAATCATGCGCGCAAAAAAAAAGAAAAAAAGAAAGAACGATGTGAATATTTTTGTTGCGTCTTTGTCAAATATTAACGGATATACAGGTATTTATAGTTATTCTCTTTATTCTTTTTGATCTAGGACTTGTTCAGACTTGCATAGACTTGTCCAGACTCGTTGTGAATGGAATTCTTGATTCTGTGGGTTGTTTAGGTTGAAACGAAGATGGCCTGAATATCACTTGTATTCTAAATTCTTTAGCTTTGTTACATTTAGTTTGTATATTTTTGGGTCTGTTTGAATTAATTATTTTGATGAATTTTTTATGTAGTAGATGGGGCGCTATTGTATACTTGAATGTCGTTGAATTAATTTCTTATTTATATGTAGTAATTAATTTGCTGCAGTTCTTTTGAGGAAAAATAAAACGTCCAACCTATGCTTATGTGTCTGGTATAATTGAAGACACATTTAAAACAATTGTGTGATTGGTTACAATCAATTAAGAAAACTAGGGCAATTTATGAAGAGCTGTTACAAAATTCTTTTTATACGATATCGAGTGGAATAAATGTGTCTTTGGAACCCACTGAAACATTCTCTCCAAGAGGAAAAAGACGATTTCTTCTTTTCAAAGCTTTTTTTATTAAATGTCATTCTCTAGTTCCGGATGATGTCACCTCATTGTGCGAATCAGTTTCTGTCTGTCTCCGAAGAGTAAAAATGTGCGAGAGAATATTGATTCTCAAAGATATTAACAGTTGAAAGCAGGTGGATTCAACAGCCCTAGCCTTGTTCCATAAAAGCATTTTCTTTACTATTTGTAATACTGAAGCATATATAAGTAAATTCTGTGCTATTGTAATATTCTGCTGTTCATCAATAACAATATATATCTATGATAACGACAAAATACAGGTAGATTTTCCATTGTAAACTTGTTCAAAGTTGTTCAGACTTGTTTTCAATGAATTTCTATTCTCCATTTATGCAAAGATATTTATGTATTTATATGTATGTATAAGTTTTGTCCTGATGTTTGGACGAATATTTCGGTGGTCCATTGATCTTGTTTGAGTGTGTATATATCAACCGCTCGCGGTAAAGGCGGAGAGAATGACCCGTGTCGCGCGTTCGCACGAGGGAACCGTGCGAAAGTTTTAATTAGGAGTGTGTAGGCCGGGTTGCTTCAGCGGCGCCAACTCTAGCGAACGAGTTTGGGCAAACGACGAGAAGAAAAGGCTAAAAGGGACTTGATGATGCCCGCGGTGGGCATAGGTTCAGAGAGTGAACAAGAGGTGCATAAATAATAAGGAGAAAAAAAAAGAAAGAAGAATCGATAGATTTGTACCTTTTTTTTTACACGCACATATATACACACACGATCACACGATCACACGATCACACGATCACACACGAGCGGTTCAAAATTGAGAAATTCCTTTTCGATGAGTTCATCACGCGCATGTATTCCCATTAAATTCGCCCACATGTCCATTAATTAACATTATATTCATAATGCTTTTGATATTAAACATGTATGAGTGGTTTAATTCAGTTTGTAATTGGTCAATGACGCCAGGCGAATTATTCTCACAAACTACCGTTTCTCGCGCGTGTGTACAAATTAATTACGTTACGTTAAACTCACTTTACAATTCATTTAATGTATGTGAAAAAGACATCAGAGAATGTTCAGTGTAAAGAATTGTTTTCGCAAAGGAATTTGAGGATGAAACTGTTTTTTTTTCTTCATGCGATGAATTTTAGAATTCTTTTGTTTGCTCACTTACTTTTTCTTCTAGCGCTGGCCCATTCTCCATTGCATGCATAATCGCGTCCGAGATACGAAAGTCCAATTGTCTGATTGCTTTTTCAACATTGAGTCCAAGTGGATCAGTTCTTCCATCGACAGCCACTACCAAACGTTCGACCGTCTCAACGTATCCAGACCATGCCAAATCCAATTCTGATGCTGGCTCGGTTAAACACCCTCTGAAACAAAGACAATAATATTCATTTTGATGATAATAATTTTTTTGTTTGCTCGTATTCGTATTATTCTACTGATTAAAGGAATTGAACATTATGGAATTTAATTATATTCATAAATTCTGATAATCATTTGAACAAAAAAGAATTATATTCAAATTTCCGTTATCGCTCATTGACAGTTTCATTTTTTAATAATAGAAGATGAATCAGGTTTATATATATGACAAGTGTTACGAATGAACTGACGATCGACTACTTTAATTCAATATCATGACAACTTGAGCATCTCATTGAATTTTATCTAAACATACCACACTTTTATAGGCATACATAATTATTATCACTGCCGAATAAACTTTGTAGATTGTTAAGTGTAGATGAGTGATAAAAAATTTTAGATAGTAAATATATTCAATCGAATACTTATGTTCAATATCTTTTATTTGCTGTTCCTTTGAATTGTAATATTAATCGTGGAAAAAGTTTTGACGAATATTTACAAAGTGAATTATGGAATTATATCTCAAGAAATTGAGCAAGAATCTTTTACGTATTGATCGTAATGTACCGCTAGACGGTTGAATTTGTTTCATTAGAATAACAAAGCTCTGAATTTCATCACAAATTGAGTGATCGAATTTGCTTAATTTTTGAAACTTAAAATTTATTGAATCTATATAGCACAGTTACGAGAGAGGACATTCATTCACTTTTCAGTCTCTTTTGAACTATCTAAGAAAATTACATCGCGTACTATCAGAACTTGAACGATAAAATGTTATTATAAATTTGTAAAAGTTCAGAAATAGTTATGTAATTTAATTATAATGCTTTTCATTAGTTGTACCATCCATAAAGTTTCTCACTGTTACTGCCTGAATTTCGACAGGCGTTTTCCGCATTTCTATGAATCTAATATTAACCTCAAATCTATTATCCGATATTTTTCACATTCTCCACGAGTCTGGCTGTCGCTGATACCTGGATTATCTCGATATCGTAAAAAAATCCACTTCAACGCGTAACAGCTGAATAAAAATAGCAAAAATTGCGATACGCCACTCTCATGTTTAATAACTTATAGAGTTCTATTTCAACAACTATTCTGGTACCAATATGATAGCCACACTTTTGGCACTCACAGAAAAATCGAATAATTTATTCTGGACAAACAGAAGCGGCACAAAGTGTGGAATAACTCTCGCTATAATTCTCGATAGCGAGAAACTCTATAACTTATACAACTAATAAAAATTATTAGAATTACACATTACAACTAGTTTTTTCTGTAGAAAATTATAATAAAAATGAATGCTGGAACTTTTGTAATTCACAGTCATTTAATTCTTGAAATACAAATTCTAAAAATTCACTTTCATCATACTCTCAAAACTAACTATCCAACCTGATACCTATCATACTAAGAATAACGCAATAAATATCCAGAATGTCAGAATCAATATTCATCATAGTTCATAATTCATCGTGTGGTTACTCATAAATCTAAGAATATTTCTTTCATATGTCACATTACAATTGAAATAAGAAAATCCTTTCAAAGATGTCCGCAACAATTCACTACCTCCATTATTAATTATTGAAAAGGATTAGTGATTCAATAATCCAGTAAAATCTGATACATCATTTATGGATTAGGACAAATCTAAGTAACCATATTGACATGATTAACATCAAACCAGAATTTAACATAGCAGAACAAAACAAAACTTGTCTGCAAAATTGAACATAGCAATATGACAAATGATATATCATTTTTACCATGAACTCATACATTTGAATACATTCACAATTGTACTTATCAATAACTCACCTCATGACATTGATACAAAGACCATTGCACGGGCGAATAGATGATCCATATCCTGAGCACTTGGGACAATAAGTCATTTTCAATAGTGCTTCATAGCATGCACTTTGTTGTGGACTACTACCATAAAAGAGTACACTGTCAGTTCGATCAAGAACTGTTTTACCAAGAGTAAGTGCTTGTACAAGCACACGGGTTGCTTCAATACTTTTGCTCACTGATCGTGATATTTGTTTTGGTATATCACCAAATGGTTGTATCTCATCTATTGTCTTGTAGAGACAACTTTTGAATTTTTCTGTAAAATCTTGTTGATGTGGATTTACAGCATGATGGTATGCGATCGGAAAGAGATATGTGAAAAATTCAGTGAAACGTTTTTGTAACATTTCACGTGTTAGCGGCTGTTGAAGGGTGTCTGGTGTGTTGCTAGGCGACACATAGTCAACCATTGCTTGGTACAATGCCTTGATTGATGGTCTGCTGAGCAATGACATTGACCTGTAGACCTGCTCAAATAAGATCAGCGTCTTATTTTCCGATTGACGGGCCAATGTTGTTACCGTTTCTGCAATCATAGTAAAACACATTTCAGTTAAAAATAGATCTCTGATATTTTTCCTATACAAAAATACAAATATTAAGTCCTGAACCTTTCAATCAATATTTCAAAAAATTAACCAAAGTCAGAGAATCTCAATAAGTAGACAAATTGTTTATTATTAAAGTTAATAATATTTATCCATCGTATCTTTATGGATACTTAGAAATCCATCGAAGACAAAATATAAATAAATATCTAAAGTTTCGATTGTTAATATAAAGAATGTTTTTGTTATATTGTATCATCTCTTTATCAAAGAGATGACTTGAAATGGGTGATATATCGATTACATTCGATTAATACCAAGTGGTACCACTTGAGTTGTGAAGTGGTTGGCCAATATATATAAGTGGTGCAGACAGATGGTACACTCAACGAATGACGAAAAAAAAAATGAAAAAAAACGATAGAAATAATAATAATTACAAAGTGAACGAGATGAACAGACGTTTATATCAGCTCTCATTATTTTTCCAGCCATCCCAAATGAACTTTATCAAACAGATATTATTGACAAACCATTCACCAGTTGAATAAATTAATTAACAGAATCTTCAATGAAATAATTTATCAGCACCAAATAATTCATAATTTTCTGTCAAAAGTGGGACGGAAGTTTGTTTCAACGTAAATTCAAAAATAGATTGACGTGCGCAAATGTAGATGCAATGTATACACAGAAAAGTTGAAAATAAAAAAAAAATGAAGACATGAAGGAGGCGCGACTGGGTCTGTATGTTGTGTGTGGTGAAGTAGTAGATGAGAGAGGAGACTGGGCAGGTTGCCGGGGTAACGACACGTGCGTAAACTGTGGACGAATTTATAATACATATGTATAAATCCTTTACAGCAGACATAGATACATATTTACATGAATTCAACTTCATGTTTATATTCGTTGTAATCCAACGGAATACAATAATTAATTGAACTGTGATTAATGCCGAATACGTTGTTCGAATACATTTGGAATATGTCATGGAACACTACGAATCATTATGACATTTCACTTTTAGTCTGACATGTTTACTCTTTGTTGTTTTTCTTTTTTTTTTTTTATGACGCGATATGTGTTTATATGTGTTCCATTTGTCGCGACACAGTTATGTCTACTTCTCTCGCCAGCACACTCAGTCTTAACGATAAGTTCGATGCACAATATATCGTGTTACTCCATGGCGAATGAAAACATATATCTTGTGAATGTATGTATGATCATTTTGTGACTTTATGACTAGACATTAATTTAATACTTGTATGTGAATATATCAATTTTTATCATTTTTTGTACATTTAATTATTGAATTATTCATGAATTTTGATATAAAATAAGTTGAATAGTGAAAATTAAATTATTGAAATTAATTTTTTTAATATTTTTGTATTCATGTTCCTGATATTTCAAGAGTTGTTTTAGAGAAGTTGGAATGAACAAGGTTTAAATGATCTGATGGTAATTTTTTTTTTTTCCTCTTTTTCTATATAAAAATATGTTTTTAGTTAGTGAATTACTCATCATTTTACAATGCCGATCTCTCGCCTTTTTTACTAACTCACGATTTATTTTCATGTGAGTTGTGGAACAATTGACGAAAATCTGAAATTATTTGTGAAAATCGTCATAAGAAGAAAAGATTCCACTATATTTTGATGAATTATTGTTTTATTAGAATTGAAATATTTTGGACAACAAAATTAAAAATATCCCACTTTTTCTAGGAATCATTTTATCTTTGCTTAAGATTTCAAGTTACCTTTCGTAGTGAACATGAATGAAAGAAAAAAATCAATTTTTTATGCATTTTTTTTTCCATATCCTGTAGAGTATATTAAACATAAATTATTAATCAAATCAATTTCACTTGATGTTAATTGAGAAGAAACCATTCCAATAATATATCAGATTAAATAATGATAATAATAATTATTAGAAATATTTCTCTCTAATCAAATGAAAATATTTTGAATGTGGAACACAGTCTTATTTTACCATCTTCACGGAAACGACAAAAGGTGGATGAATATATATATATATATGTATATTGTATATTCGTGTGGTATAAACTGCAAAACTTCATATATCCGGCACGTGAATGTAACAAAAATAGAACGACCCACTTTCTTACTCCTTTTATTACTGGTTCTCTTCCAACGATACTTCCTATTTTCCAATAAGTATATATTCACATTTATATATATATAAAGAGAGTATATATTCTCGTTAATATATCCCAACGGCAAACTTTAAACGAGCCGACGAAGCGCAACCATTCATGCGCAATATTTTATAGAAATTGAATCGCATTTGAGGATCGCATGTGAAACATTTATACAAACTATTTGTATTGAAAATAAAGGGTGAAAGAAGCTGAATAATCTCAATGAAAAATCAGAATAAAATGATAATGGAAACCGATTACTTTTTATTGTTGAGTAGGCTTGAGAAATACTAACGTTTCAATGCACTCGAATTGGCCTAAATATATTTCAATAGATGACGAGAAATAAATGTGAGAAATAAATGATGAAAGATGTGGAATGGACGAGTAGAAAAAAAAAACTGTTTGAAATCAATCCTCCCGCAATGGTATTTTCTACTTTCACGTCCTCGACAATTCGAGAATCCTTCAAAACAGTTCGAGGACCTCTCAAGTGTGTATGTGTGTGTGTCCCGCCGGGCTACCTCTTCAAACCTGTTTTTTTTTTGTTTTCATTTTCTACAACCATCCATGTAGACTTATTGCGCCACCGCGTCAAGTATGTACACTGCACTGATGAGAGTCATCTTCTTCAATCAGTATAATTTTCTTCATCTATGAAATGAAATATTTTGCAATGTTTCATCAACTGTTATGTGTGTAGGTAGATAATATTTTTTTTATTTTTCAATTTTTGAATGAAGTATGTGAATGGTAAAAATGGAAATATTTATAAATGAAATTTATTGAGTTCATAAAATATTTGATGAGTGTGAAGAAAAAATGAATGCTATTGGATATTTTATTTTCTGAATTAAAAATTTCATAAATAAAATATCATTAGAATGAAAATAAAATTTTAAAGATTTTACTTTTGAGTGGTTGATATTGATAAAGAATAACACAATTTTAATTTATTTTTAGAGGTCATGAAACGTAGTATTTTATGGTGGCACAGAATAATTTAATTGCTAAATGAATGAGAGTTATTTTTTTTTCACTATTCACTTTTCTTCTTATGACAATCAGGACCAACAAAAAATAGAAAGGGGCTGTGAAGATATTAGACAGAGTCGTTGTTGGGACCCAAAAGGATCTGTTGCTGTGAATGTAGGTAGGTGTTAGTAGATGCAGACGAAATGGGTCAATTTCGAATCGAATTCAATAGGTATTAGGTATATTATTAATTATATTCCATATAGTATATAATGATTAAAATCTATGAGAGTTTTCATCGATTTTTGTCAATTACTATTCAAGTCAAATGAAAATAAATAACCATCACGTAAAGGTAAATACACGAATTCAAGAACCAAAAAGAGACTTCAGGTAGTCCAAACACTTCTTTTCAAGTGACAATTGAAATCAGATTGGAGAAACAGACAAATTCGTAACATCGTGAGGTCATAAGAAGAAGAGACTGCATTGTCATATGAACATTAACGCAGTTTTTTCGCACTAAATATCTACAAAAATAATTCTAAACTTTATATGAATTCAGTCGAAAATATATCCTGCATAAAACGCACTAAAATTAAACTTCTTCTTCATTCAAAATAATGTAGAGAATAATTACTAAAAATGAAATCAAAACATGGCAAGTCAGTGAAACTCAGCGTATTATGAATAAAAAAAAAAAAAAAAAAAAAAAAAAAAAAAAAAAAAAAAAAAAAAAAAAAAAAAAAAAAAAAAAAAAAAAAAAAAAAAAAAAAAAAAAAAAAAAAATATCCGACTTTTATTATGCAGAATGAGATGAAGGGAACACAGGCAAAAAGTTCTTGAATGATTTATATCTCTATGTATCCAAAATTCAAACACCCATTTCACATTATACAACGCTCAATCTCTCCCTCAATCATTTTCTCATAATTTATTTCATTTCACAGTCAAAAATAACAAAATCAATCAAACATTCATGTTTAATAATTTCACTTGAATAAAAAAAAAAAAAGCCAAAAAAGAAGAACATAAATTCCCAACATTTAAATGAGTCAATTTACAGATTAAAAATTAAAAATAACTCTCACTTCAAACACAACAATAATCTCAATACCAGGAACAAATTTTTCCACTACCTCATAAATTTATTAAATAAATAATTCCATTAAACAATTCGATTGTCTTACCAACCATATACCGCATGATAAAATATAAACACAGATACAAATACATCGAAAAAAATATCTCTTCGAAATAAATGTTTGCTGAGCTTTTGTGACATTAATAGCTTTTGCAAAGAGGTCAACGTACGGGACAAAGTGACACCTGCATTGGAGTCCAACACTGCAGTGTTGCGATTGATCAAAAGGTAAATCGAGTGGGACAGCGCCTTTTACATATACATATATACCTCTTCAATCCTGTGAATAATCAGTGAATATGTATGAATATATATATACATAAAGAAGATTGCATGAATGAGAGTTGAAATATTATGGGAAAATATAGGTAAAACGTTTTCAAAAGCATAGCACGTATTCATCGACGATGGCCGCAAGGCACATGGAAAATTGTGTGGAGAATATTATAGAGACATTGCAATGAGGGGCATAGTGTCGGTCAAACGAATGTACAACAATGGCTGCGCGTGTCCACGATGTTGAATATTATATGCTCAACGTGTTTGAATCGAATCTCTATACAGTATATATATATATATATATATATATATACACCGTTATTTTCTATTCAGGCATTTCCTCACTCTATTCGTCACTGCCATTTTCCCATTTTTATTAGATCAAACGAATTCTTTGTGTGCATTTATCCTCATATTAAATATCTAAACATACGTTTATTCATGTATGAACATTTATTAATTGAGATTAAATACAACATATTTGTATATGTCAATTTAATCTTATTCCAATCACATTTATCATTGAGAATTATTAAATAATTATTTTTTTTCATTTTATTTCTAACTTTATCGAATTATTTTTCAGAAAAGCGAATATTACAAACGTATGTGAAGAAATTCTTCATTTAGTTGTATTGAACGGAATTATTTTTCCATTTGTTTTATTGTATGAAATATTCAAACTTATGTTTTTTTCATCGAATGTCAGTTGAGATGGAGTTATTGCCAATAATGGATATTGATATGATTCTGTTAATGAATCTAAATAAATTTATATTAATAAAACGTGAGAAATTGGGACAATGGAAAAACAATTGCCTTGTCTGATTTGATTGAATTGAAACAAATTCTCGGATATATAAATTTTGTATTTTGAATATCATTAATGGAATTGCATTGATTAAGATTGAACTTTGTATATTCATGTCAATTGAATTTCATGTCAAATGAAATTAATGCCAACATCAATATTACTCAATTTTTGTATCTACATCAAATTGAATTCATATTAATAATGAAGATGAAAATTTGGAGCAGAATTGAATTTTGATTTTGAATGTTACATTAAATAAAATTTCTATGGTTATATTTATTCATGTGTAGACATTTATTTATCAAGTTTACACGCGGTATAATCGTGCGTGCCAATTCAATCCCATTCCAATTGAATTGATCACTAATACAATAATTGAATATGATATTTTTTTCATTTGTTTATCTATCGTAAATTGAATTTATAAATATGAAAATTAATAACACTTGTTGTATTGAAATTTTTTTACGTTTAACTTTACAACATTAAACAAACTCTTTGTGTAAATATTTTCTTATATAAATCATTTACATATACATTCATTTCTCTGTAGACATTTATTAATTGGAATTAAATGCTACATGTGTACACAACTCAATATAATCTTATACCAATCATATAAATCATTGATAAATATTGGATATTATTCCCTGACTCGATATCAGTTTCAAGTTGAACATAATAAATTTGAAAATTCTAAACAATCAAATCTTAACTTTTTCCACCAATTTCACCAATGAGTATTTAATGTGAAAAACATGATACCATTTTTGTATTAAGTCCACTAAATAATTCCTTTGTTTAGATATTTTTCTCATCAAGAATATCCATGCAAACAAATTCGCTCACCTTATTAAATTCACTGAAAAACAATCAAATAAAAATTATTCATAAATATAAAATATAAATTCAATTCCGACAAATGAATAACTAATAATTCTCTTTCAATTCAATAATCTCATAATATCTCCCCCACCAGTTCACCTAATCACAAATTGAATATACCAAATTTAAAAATTAGATGCAAATTGCTACATCAAATATTTTTCCTTCTTCGTATTTTTACAGCAACTTTGGCGTAGATGCAATTGTCCATTGGCCAACTGAGATTGCACACGTATAAATCCGTGTGTGCACTAGGACAACGTAGAATTAATGTTTGTGTATGTGTGTGTGTGTGTAAGAAAAGGTCGAGCATATAGAACACAGGGAAGATAAAATAAAAAAAAAAACTCGTCTATCTTGGAAGAAGATGAGGTGTGGGAGGGTATAAAGGGAAGACGATCGAGATTCCACGCACGATAGTCTCGCGTAGGCGTTTCGTTCCGGATTCCACCCCTCTACCTCTCCCTTATATCCCTACTTTAACTCTCACATATAATATACACACAGACACACACATATAAACGCTGTGTTTAATGCAACCTTCTCATTCTATTCCTTCTCATCTTATACATTCGTCATGTTTATCTTTTTTCCTTTAGCGCCCTCTTGCACCCTTTTCCTCGTACTTTGCACGCCACTAACACACAATCATATATTCAATGTGTGAGACTGCTGTGCAACGTGGAGAAATCGTGTGGCGAGAGCAATGTCGTCGTGACCCTGACGTCAATTTTTATATATTCTTTGTCATGTTTAGAAACTGAATAAATAGATAAATAAAATTGCCATGTGGTTTTTCAATATATTATTTAATTTTTTAATTTTATTCTGTTTATCAAACAGTGATGTTATGGATTAATCATTAATGATATAATTTTTAATTAGGTGATTGTCTTCATTGTGAATATCAATAAATGTTTCACAACGATAAATTATATATAGATCACGTTCTGAATATGTGTGTGTGTGTGTGTGCGTGCGTGTGTGTGTGCGTGTGTGTGTGTGTGTAGATATCTGTATATTATTATTGCATCGTCTGTTTATATATTCAAAGTATGCATTGAGTGCACGCACGCGGTGCCAAAGTGTCTGTTCAATTTCTTCAGTGCATTATATACAAGTAATTGAGGATGATGAGTCAACATGATATCGATTGCGACGAGAAAGAAAAAACAGATTGAAGAAAATAAAAATTGTTGATAAACGATATGTTTGTTTTTTATTTGTCAGAGAGGGGTTGAAGGTTGAATGAGTGGTACAATAAATTGCGTAATTCTTGAAGGATCATTAATATTCTACAGGGGTGGATGGATTAAATATGAAGTGATATCAAAATTACTAATTAAAATTAGGATTTATGGTTTGATATTGCGTGTGACTTGGTTGTGGAATGCTAATTCATTTGTCAGAATTATTTTATATTAATGGAATGTCTATGTGCAAGAAGACGTGTCCGAACGTGCAAATGAGATTGGATATGTTGAGAGAAATATTTTGCATTTTAATCTTATGAAGATATTGATGATGGAATATTTTTTTTCTGTATTTTTTTTTTATATTGCAGTTGTTTTGATTGGTTGTGACAGTTTATTTATTTGTTTAACGATATTGTTGGAAGATGGTTGAAGAAACGTGTTTAATGATTGTATGAGTGTAATGATTGTAACAATTATTCATATCAGGCAACGAAAGTAATTAAGAATTGAATGTGGGAATTTTTTTTATTTAATTCACACGTAAGGTGATTCAGAGTTTCGTAATAAATACCATAAATTACTTGGTTTATATATAATAATTAATAAGCAGCTGGACAGGGTGCATGAGAATGGAATGAAAATCGAAATATCAAATTTAAATTTGAAAGTTGATGTTACGTAACTCTGATGCATATCCACAATGAAAACGGTTGCATGAAACGACAATTTTATTCCATTTTTCATCAAAATAGCGAGATGAAAAAATTAAAAAAAAAACAATATCGACATATGTTTGAACATGCAGGTGAATACGTAAATGAGAATATTTTGTAAATCAAATTGAAGAGAAATAAAATAAATAAACTAAAATATTTGTTCGTTTATGTTCACAAATGGAAATATGAAAAATAAATCGTTCAATTGAGAAAAACATGAATTACATCATCGATGCAGGATGAATAGTATTTAGCAATGCTGAATTCATCTGAATTAAATGGAAGAAAAAAAAACAAAAACAAAAAAAAAGTAGAATCCCGAATTCAAATTTGACAGTTCAAATTCTGTAGTATTCATAACTATACATCAATTAATTCACAAACTTAGTATCACAGTTCTATTGTATGAACAATAAAATAGAAACATGAAAACGAAAAGAAAGAGTATCATCAACTTCAATTCATTTCAAATACCAAAAATAGAACACAAAAAAAATTTTATCTTCTTAAATTGGCACAACAAATTGATCTACTAAATCCCATATTCCAATTCTACTTCTAAAAGCTTTTTCAAATACGAACACATACACATTTGAATGAGCGAATTAATTCCGTCAGCAAAAAAAGTCTTTACACTCCCATTTGTTGAAACGAGTTAAAAAAAAAAGACGAAACAAAAAATTCAATCGAGAAAATAATGTGGGAAGAAAAAATGCATGAATAAAATTAGCACATGAGAGCAATTAAAATAAGTGCATCAAAAGGGATTAAAACAAATACTGCACGAGACTGTATTGGAATATTATGAGCACACATTTATATATCGAATCGAGTGATCGTGGCTTAATTGCGATACTCGATACGAATTCACGAGCGGGTCGCGACAAGAGGGAGGATGATGAAGGGGGGTAAAGGCGAGAACAGAGGGGGAGGTTGTAGAGTACATATATAGAAGGAAAAGAGAGAGACTCTCTCGCGCCCGGGCGTGCGAGCATTGTATGTGACGTGACCTTATACGGTGAGAGAGTAGCAAGAGAACTGTGGACTGAGTAGAGCGCGAGAAAGCAAACCGTCGTCTTCTTCCTTTACCTTCTTCTTATTCCCCTCTCTTTTCATCTCTCACTCTTTATATTTATGTATGAGTGTATGCGCGCGCGCGCGTGTGTGTGTGTGTGTGTGTGGGGGGGGGGGGGGGGGGGGGGGTAAAAACACCTTTTGTCCCTCCCCTCGCAAAAACCCCACGGGGGGGGGGCGGGCAGCACCCCAAAC